>CAUOFW020008946.1:1318775-1385656 GCA_963454935.2 Ilex paraguariensis
TTGCACAAAGCCTGGCAAGAAAGTTGGTCTTTGTAGTGTAGAATGAGGTTGGCATGTACATCGTCTACACACATGTACTATTAAGTATGCTTTTGATAGCTATGGTGGCCGATGTTGCATGTGAAACCCACAGTTTTGAGTAATGAGAATTATGTTTGATTAGTTAGCCAGCTTTTGAAGGGTGGATGGTTTAGTGGTAAGATTGTTGTACTGAGAACTGAATATTATGAGTTTATATTTCGAAGACAATCTCTCAACATACATGATAAAACTATGTTTATCTAACAAAATCTCGTAGTGATAAAAAATGCGTGCACCGATACCCAAACTTGTCTCGCTTAAAATTCTTTGAAAATTCAATATGTTCTCTGAACAAAAGGAAGCAAACTTGGCACAAGTGTTATCTTGACTCTTGCTCTAGTGGCAATTTAGTCACCAAACCATTGAGAGACTAAAATTTTAACTCTATCTTGAAAGTATCATTGGTAACTATGACCTTTAGTGAAAGTTGGTTCAAAGGGTGGCCACGAGCTATTGAAGTGATTTTCAATATGCTCACACCCAAACAAAAAAAAAATGAAATCAATAGTCATAGAAATGTGATTTGGTTTCACCAATTTCATCACATTTCCTAATCGATGGCCAGTCTTGGAAAAATGAAAAAAATTGTTTCTTCCTTTTCAATTTTTCTCTTAATCCCTATCTTCCTCTAGTTCCTTTATTGACTATTGATTAAATTGGAAATATACATAGAAGACTAGCATAACCCACTGCACATGCACAAGGATAGCATGCAGAAATGGAGAAACAACTCTATCTGTCTTCCCCCCAACACTAGTGAAAGATCATAAAATAGTTGAAATTCAAGATTTTACTTGGTTACATAGTCATGGAATTGTTATGTTGATTTTTTTTTTTTACTGTTTTTGTTTTTCTTCCATGAGCTACGTTACTGGCCATGAAAATATTCAAAATTCAATTGCTTCACTAGAGAGTTTTATTTTCTCCCTCATATGCACACTTCAACTATTTTTTCCTCGATATAGTCAAATGTAGGTCATCTATGCTGGTACTAGGGTATTCAAGAGGGATAAATCTCTCATGGTCGGACTCCAAGGGATTGTCAAAATTCAAATTCAAAACATTTGAATTTACAACTCGTCCTTATTCTCCCTCGTATATTGACAATGAATGATATAATAATGTGGCATGCCAGTTGTGATGATTAAGAGGAGCGTTAATACAACAAACTATCACAAAAAAAATGATAGTCCAAGATGCTTCATTCCAATGGGTCTTGATAGTAAAGTCCCATGAGTATTTGTTGTACATTTGCTGTCATAATTGACATATTAGTAAAGTTGGGTGCACTAAATGTTTGTATTAAGTTTCTTACATTAAATGATGTGACATAATTATAAGCATTTAATATTTAGTGCGTGTGTGAAATTCACAAATCTTGCAAGTAAATTTGGTGGCGATTTACTATTCTTGACCGTTGTGTTACTCTCAACGATGCTTTTTCAATACAAAAATAAAATGGTCTAAAATTATTTTGACACTACAAAATCAATGTTTTACTATGATACACTATAAATAAGCTCTAATCTGGCTCAAATTCGTCATACCTTCTTGAATATGACCCATTATTTGTCAATGAGCATATATGTAATATATGGATAATTGAAAATTATTTCGATTTGTCACATCTACATCCGTTCAATTGGTGATGAATTCGTTTCACATTTACAATTATTTTTTGATATAAAACGGTGGATACATAGTGAACAATCAATTATTCCAACTATCAAGTAATGCATCTTAAGTAAAAAACACCATAGAGGGGTAGGAGAAGCCCAAAAGATGGTTTTATAGAACTCACAAAGAGAAGTATAGGAGAAATCAAGTCTTACCTAGGGTAATGGTTGATCTCTTAATCTTGAAGTTTGCAAAATCTTGAAAGAATTAAGACTCTAGAGTATACATGTCCACTTATAATCACTTGCTAACTATAAATTTTAGATAAATGTAATTACTTATTAACTATTGATATTAATTAAACCTGAGAGTCATTAACGAGAATTGAAATCAGAACTTGCAGTGTATGACTTGTCCCAAATTAATTTCACACTGCTAGGCTACCCTACATGTTTGCATTAACCAATTGTTAGCTCTCCTATTAAGCATTTACACCCCCCCAAAACAAAACAAAAGAAAGGGTAAAGTATAGAATGAAATGATAGAGAATAATTCAATATGTTGTCGGAGGAACATCATCATCTTGGACGATGTAAATCCATGGTATGAAAACGAAGCCATTAGTAAATGGTGGATTATTTTACTCTTCCCTGCCGAAAGCCAGTCACGGAAATGATTCCTTATCATGGGTGCAATTATAGAGGTGAAAAAGAGGAATTAATTACAACTAGTCACAACCAAGAAAATACTAATAAGCTATAAGTTAGACAATGAGAGGGTGAATCCTTTCCAAATCCCAACAACACTAGGGTGGGACATAAAAGAATTGCTTTGTGTGTGTGTGTGTGGAGAGAGAGAGAGAGAAGGAAGGGATTAAGGAAAACCTTGCACAAACTTGCAAGTTCTTTACTTAGAAGGAAGGAGGAGGTATTAGAAAATCTAGAGATAAAAGTGGCAACCCAAAAGGGACGAGGCTCTTTTCTTTTAAAAAAGATGACTACCAAATGAAAAACACAATGCTCTAAACCTCATGCAATCACATAATGTAATTTATGTTGGCAATTTTTGACATACGANCAGGGTATGAATTTAGTATCGGAGAACCTTCCACGGATATCATACTGATGCCATTCTTGATCACTTCAATTTAATTGCTTTGCGTGTGATTGTATTTATAAAGTACAATATAAATACAATGAAGTTACTTTTTTCTCTTCTTCTTTCCTTTGCTTTGAAACATTTTCAATTAGCATCTTAAAGCAAAACTTTGCAAAAGACATGCATTTCAAATCCAAATCTGGACACATGGTGGTTTCCTCATCTTTTTCTCTCTCTTTTTTTCTTGTCATTTTGATCAAATTTTCTTTTGATTTCAAAAGCCTTGCTATACATCAATGTTGTTTAGTATAATACTAAGATGATAATTCGGTCCTTCTTCATATTAATCAAAAGAATGAGCCAAGATGAAGCAGACATGATAAGATACATATTAATCAAAAGAATGAGACAAAATCGAGCAAGCAAGCATCAGTATTCTTTCCCTCGCTTTATAGAGTTTGTGCAAAATTAATGTGTCATTGATTTGAAGTAGCCATTATGACATTTTGTTGATCTTCTACTCAATGTCATATAAGCCACGGTCGGTTAGAAATGTGCTAATAATTCAACAAAAACCCATTAATATACATGCCGTTCAAGTCAAGTAGCTCCCAATCCAGTCCGTTGGCTCTCAAAAACAAAGCAAAAATTGTACATTTGTTATGAACTCTCTCTCTCTCTCTTATTTGTGCACATATTATGTTATGATCGATAAGTTTACTTTCCTATAAAAAAGAATTGTTGGAAAGTGGGAAGCCAAAACCCAGGTTCATGGAACCCATAAAGAGAGACAAGCAATACCCTAGGAAGGGTCTCAACTCAACTCTCAAGGGCCAAGATGCTTAAAGGGTATACAGAAAACTAACTTTGCACAAAGCCTGGCAAGAAAGTTGGTCTTTGTAGTGTAGAATGAGGTTGGCATGTACATCGTCTACACACATGTACTATTAAGTATGCTTTTGATAGCTATGGTGGCCGATGTTGCATGTGAAACCCACAGTTTTGAGTAATGAGAATTATGTTTGATTAGTTAGCCAGCTTTTGAAGGGTGGATGGTTTAGTGGTAAGATTGTTGTACTGAGAACTGAATATTATGAGTTTATTTTTCGAAGACAATCTCTCAACAAACATGATAAAACTATGTTTATCTAACAAAATCTCGTAGTGATAAAAAATGCGTGCACCGATACCCAAACTTGTCTCGCTTAAAATTCTTTGAAAATTCAATATGTTCTCTGAACAAAAGGAAGCAAACTTGGCACAAGTGTTATCTTGACTCTTGCTCTAGTGGCAATTTAGTCACCAAACCATTGAGAGACTAAAATTTTAACTCTATCTTGAAAGTATCATTGGTACCTATGACCTTTAGTGAAAGTTGGCTCAAAGGGTGGCCACGAGCTATTGAAGTGATTTTCAATAGGCTCACACCCAACAAAAAAAAAATGAAATCAATAGTCATAGAAATGTGATTTGGTTTCACCAATTTCATCACATTTCCTAATCGATGGCCAGTCTTGGAAAAATGAAAAAAATTGTTTCTTCCTTTTCAATTTTTCTCTTAATCCCTATCTTCCTCTAGTTCCTTTATTGACTATTGATTAAATTGGAAATATACATAGAAGACTAGCATAACCCACTGCACATGCACAAGGATAGCATGCAGAAATGGAGAAACAACTCTATCTGTCTTCCCCCCAACACTAGTGAAAGATCATAAAATAGTTGAAATTCAAGATTTTACTTGGTTACATAGTCATGGAATTGTTATGTTGATTTTTTTTTTTTACTGTTTTTGTTTTTCTTCCATGAGCTACGTTACTGGCCATGAAAATATTCAAAATTCAATTGCTTCACTAGAGAGTTTTATTTTCTCCCTCATATGCACACTTCAACTATTTTTTCCTCGATATAGTCAAATGTAGGTCATCTATGCTGGTACTAGGGTATTCAAGAGGGATAAATCTCTCATGGTTGGACTCCAAGGAATTGTCAAAATTCAAATTCAAAACATTTGAATTTACAATTCGTCTTTATTCTCCCTCGTATATTGACAATGAATGATATAATAATGTGGCATGCCAGTTGTGATGATTAAGAGGAGCGTTAATACAACAAACTATCACAAAAAAAATGATAGTCCAAGATGCTTCATTCCAATGGGTCTTGATAGTAAAGTCCCATGAGTATTTGTTGTACATTTGCTGTCATAATTGACATATTAGTAAAGTTGGGTGCACTAAATGTTTGTATTAAGTTTCTTACATTAAATGATGTGACATAATTATAAGCATTTAATATTTAGTGCGTGTGTGAAATTCACAAATCTTGCAAGTAAATTTGGTGGCGATTTACTATTCTTGACCGTTGTGTTACTCTCAACGATGCTTTTTCAATACAAAAATAAAATGGTCTAAAATTATTCTGACACTACAAAAGCAATGTTTTACTATGATTCACTATAAAGAAGCTCTAATCTGGCTCAAATTCGTCATACCTTCTTGAATATGACCCATTATTTGTCAATGAGCATATATGTAATAAATGGATAATTGAAATTTATTTCAATTTGTCACATCTACATCCGTTCAATTGGTGATGAATTCGTTTCACATTTACAATTATTTTTTGATATAAAAAGGTGGATACATAATGAACAATCAATTATTCCAACTATCAAGTAATACATCTTAAGTAAAAAACACCATAGAGGGGTAGGAGAAGCCCAAAAGATGGTTTTATAGAACTCACAAAGAGAAGTATAGGAGAAATCAAGTCTTACCTAGGGTAATGGTTGATCTCCTAATCTTGAAGTTTGCAAAATCTTGAAAGAATTAAGACTCTAGAGTATACATGTCCACTTATAATCACTTGCTAACTATAAATTTTAGATACATGTAATTACTTACTAACTATTGATATTAGTTAAACTCGAGAGTCAGTAACAAGAATTGAAATCAGAACATGCGGTGTATGACTTGTCCCAAATTAATTTCACACTGCTAGGCTACCCTACATGTTTGCATTAACCAATTGTTAGCTTTCCTATTAAGCATTTACACCCCCCAAAACAAAACAAAAGAAAGGGTAAAGTATAGAATGAAATGATAGAGAATAATTCAATATGTTGTCGGAGGAACATCATCATCTTGGACGATGTAAATCCATGGTATGAAAACGAAGCCATTAGTAAATGGTGGATTATTTTACTCTTCCCTGCCGAAAGCCAGTCACGGAAATGATTCCTTATCATGGGTGCAATTATAGAGGTGAAAAAGAGGAATTAATTACAACTAGTCACAACCAAGAAAATACTAATAAGCTATAAGTTAGACAATGAGAGGGTGAGTCCTTTCCAAATCCCAACAAAACTAGGGTGGGACATAAAAGAATTGCTTTGTGTGTGTGTGTGTGGAGAGAGAGAGAGAGATGGAAGGGATTAAGGAAAACCTTGCACAAACTTGCAAGTTCTTTACTTAGAAGGAAGGAGGAGGCATTAGAAAATCTAGAGATAAAAGTGGCAACCCAAAAGGGGCGAGGCTCTTTTCTTTTAAAAAAAATGACCACCAAATGAAAAACACAATGCTCTAAACCTCATGCAATCACATAATGTAATTTATATTGACAATTTTTGACATACAAGTATTCTCGTATCATAATACTTGTCTTACTCAACGATTAAGAATGTCAAACATTTTGCTAGTTTCATTTTATAAAGTCAGATATCATGAATATGAATCTTACTTACTGGTTATTCCCAGTATAAAAAAACTTGCTTGCGGGTTATTCCTCTACATTTATCCTAATAATTATTCATTGTATGTTTGAATGAAGATACAATCTGTTCCAAAGAAAAATTTGTAAGATACACTTAGAGACTTGAATACATCTTAGCTAGAAACAAAAAGGTTAATTATAATGTGTACCCTCTAATTTTTATTAATTCTCCCTTTGACCCTTATTTTTATAGTGTTCATTTAATCTTTTAGACTTTAANAGAATATTAACTGGCAGAACCTTGTTAGGATAGTGTAGTGTAGGAATGAAAATTACAAAAAGCAAATAAAAAAATTATAAGGAATAAAGCCTAAGAAGCATATTGTCATCATATTGATAAAATCTCCTACTATTTTATTTTCTCTCTCCATTTTTTAGAGAGAGTATAGAATATTTGCTTTTTGTTGGCCTCCTTGTGACATGAATTAGCAACTCAGTAATCGACGATCACAAGAGATTTATTTCTTGTAAATATCTTAGTTTTAATGTGGATAATTTTATCTTTGATCAAATCAAGAAAAAGATTAATCAAAATACACGTAAATTGATTGAAACATTCTTAATCATTAAATGAAAAAAAGAAAGAAAGAAGACTTGGCTCCATCACCAATTCTCCTTCCTACCACTTTCTTTTTATTTGTTGTTTAATCATAGACTCTCTCTTTTATGTCAAATGCTGTAACTCAATGGCAAACAACACCAAAATGGAATTTGGAATTGCAATGTTCTAGCATAGCAGTCATTATATTTATCATTTGTGAGTGGATAACCCCTTTTTAATTTTTCATACCCACACCTTATAACATACACGAATTGATACAAAAATTAAAGAAATTGAATGAACTAAAATTTTATTGAACTCATTAGCATAAAATAATAAACAAGAATGATTGATATAAAATAAAAATAACTTGATTTTAATTTCAAGGGATTAGCTAAGTGGTAGTTAGATGACCTGATACGCGTCTTCACAGGCATAGGTCAGGGGGTCANAGAATATTAACTGGCAGAACCTTGTTAGGATAGTGTAGTGTAGGAATGAAAATTACAAAAAGCAAATAAAAAAATTATAAGGAATAAAGCCTAAGAAGCATAGTGTCATCATATTGATAAAATCTCCTACTATTTTATTTTCTCTCTCCATTTTTTAGAGAGAGGATAGAATATTTGCTTTTTGTTGGCCTCCTTGTGACATGAATTAGCAACCTAGTAATCGATGATCACAAGAGATTTATTTCTTGTAAATATTTAAGTTTTAATGTGGATAATTTTATCTTTGATCAAATCAAAAAAAAAGATTAATCGAAATACACGTAAATTAATTGAAACATCCTTAACCATTAAATGAAAAAAAGAAAGAAAGAAGAATTGGCTCCATCACCAATTCTCCTTCCTACCACTTTCTTTTTATTTGTTGTTTAATCATAGACTCTCTCTTTTATGTCAAATGCTTTAACTCAATGGCAAACAACACCCAAATGGAATTTGGAATTGCAATGTTCTAGCATAGCAGTCATTATATTTATCATTTGTGAGTGGATAACCCCTTTTTAATTTTTCATACCCACACCTTATAACATACACGAATTGATACAAAAATTAAAGAAATTGAATGAACTAAAATTTTATTGAACTCATTAGCATAAAATAATAAACAAGAATGATTGATATAAAATAAAAATAACTTGATTTTAATTTCAAGGGATTAGCTAAGTGGTAGTTAGATGACCTGATACGCGTCTTCACAGGCATAGGTCAGGGGGTCAAATATTCCACGAAGTGGTTATCCCTTTGGGGCCACCACCTATAGATTTACCATTTTATGTGGAGAGACGACTTTACATAAGGTCCCCAACACTAGTTCGATGAGTGAGACGAATAACATTTTTATGTGATCTACTCGGACAATTGGGTTACCCAAAAAAAAACTCGATTTTGATGTTACAAACTTATTTTACTAGCCTTACATGAAAAAAATAGGATTTTTTTTTTATCTTTTGAACGCCCTAATTTGATGTATTTTTTTTTTAACTAGAGAATTTTCTAATTGGCTTTGTTATTATTTATAATCAATGGATTTTGGGTACATTTAATCCGCACCCTCTATAGATACAAACAAAGCAACCGGAGTAAGCTAGAGAGAGAGAGAGAGAGAGTCTAAGCGCATTCAACTCGAACTACCATTGAAGATGATCGATTGTCATCTACTTCGAGAAAATCATTTAATTTTTATGGGATTAGATTTTTAATCCTTGGGTTATGACTTATGCCATCAACACAAAATAATGATCAAGTCCTGCCAATGTTAAGATACAATCTGAAAATGACATGAAATGATAAATTTTAATTGGCTCCTCTATTCTGCTGTGAGCTTCCATCTTACATGTGATTATACAAACGATTCAAACATTACATAAAGTTAAAGGATCTTTTTTTAAATTAGCTATTTTGTAAATGTAATTAAAAAAATAAAAAAATTACCCGTTTCCTTTAAATTTGGATATGAGTGAAAGACAATAAACAAAATTACATGATATAATTCGCTTATGCAATAATTATACACTACCAAACTTAATATGATATAATTCATTAAATTTAAATTAATAAACGAATCATATAGATACAATCAGTGTTATTTGGACAACGTCTAATAAAGACCAATCGAGCAGAATAAAGGGGGCATTTTATTATAATTTTTTCACAGTAAAAAAAAAAAGCAGATAATCGGCGTCACAGATCTCTAGGTAGTTACAGAAGATTATTATTATTGAATGTTGTAAATACTGTGTGGTAGTCAACGGTGAATAGAGATTGGACGGTGATGAGATTAGTTAGACACTTTGAGTTAACGTTGGATGTGACTGCAATGAGAGTGATAGCCATTTTCTAGCTAGCTGGCCCATTTTGGCCTGTTTGGTCAGATGGACAAGACATTTTGGTTACGAAGGATTGAGTGGGGGTTGAGTGTATGTGTGAGACACCTAATCAAATAAAGTGTAAAAAGACAACAAAAATAAACACTGCTTAAAATAATTTTTTTCTATAACCAGACAATCCTAAAAACATACTTGGAAAATCGTTATCAACTAAAAAAAACCTATATTAATTTACAAAAAAAATATATTATAAATAGGAATTATGTCGGTATGAAATTTCAGTTAACAACCCTTTTTTGGTTCAAATCTTATAGGATATGTAGCATGTTTTTGACAGATAGGTCACAAGAACCTTTCCAGAGGAAGTTATTTTCTCATTGAAGTCCACGAAAGTGAGAGAGGTTGGAGAATCATAAAAGGTGTTAACTTAGATCGGTTAGTCATAGGGTTTCAAGCTACAAAACTTTAGTTAGGGTTTGTTAATTTTGTTGCAAAACTGAATCCTAAGAAAGTCAAAAAAGGGAAAGGGTTACATGTGAAATCCAGAAAAGGATCATGTATCTTTAGACGTCAAAGAGTACTTGTCGGGTCGGGACTGTTTCAGGGTATGAATTTAGTATCGGAGAACCTTCCACGGATATCATACTGATGCCATTCTTGATCACTTCAATTTAATTGCTTTGCGTGTGATTGTATTTATAAAGTACAATATAAATACAATGAAGTTACTTTTTTCTCTTCTTCTTTCCTTTGCTTAGCATCATGAAACATTTTCAATTAGCATCTTAAAGCAAAACTTTGCAAAAGACATGCATTTCAAATCCAAATCTGGACACATGGTGGTTTCCTCATCTTTTTCTCTCTCTTTTTTTCTTGTCATTTTGATCAAATTTTCTTTTGATTTCAAAAGCCTTGCTATACATCAATGTTGTTTAGTATAATACTAAGATGATAATTCGGTCCTTCTTCATATTAATCAAAAGAATGAGCCAAGATGAAGCAGACATGATAAGATACATATTAATCAAAAGAATAAGACAAAATCGAGCAAGCAAGCATCAGTATTCTTTCCCTCGCTTTATAGAGTTTGTGCAAAATTAATGTGTCATTGATTTGAAGTAGCCATTATGACATTTTGTTGATCTTCTACTCAATGTCATATAAGCCACGGTCGGTTAGAAATGTGCTAATAATTCAACAAAAACCCATTAATATACATGCCGTTCAAGTCAAGTAGCTCCCAATCCAGTCCGTTGGCTCTCAAAAACAAAGCAAAAATTGTACATTTGTTATGAACTCTCTCTCTCTCTCTTATTTGTGCACATATTATGTTATGATCGATAAGTTTACTTTCCTATAAAAAAGAATTGTTGGAAAGTGGGAAGCCAAAACCCAGGTTCATGGAACCCATAAAGAGAGACAAGCAATACCCTAGGAAGGGTCTCAACTCAACTCTCAAGGGCCAAGATGCTTAAAGGGTATACAGAAAACTAACATTGCACAAAGCCTGGCAAGAAAGTTGGTCTTTGTAGTGTAGAATGAGGTTGGCATGTACATCGTCTACACACATGTACTATTAAGTATGCTTTTGATAGCTATGGTGGCCGATGTTGCATGTGAAACCCACAGTTTTGAGTAATGAGAATTATGTTTGATTAGTTAGCCAGCTTTTGAAGGGTGGATGGTTTAGTGGTAAGATTGTTGTACTGAGAACTGAATATTATGAGTTTATATTTCGAAGACAATCTCTCAACATACATGATAAAACTATGTTTATCTAACAAAATCTCGTAGTGATAAAAAATGCGTGCACCGATACCCAAACTTGTCTCGCTTAAAATTCTTTGAAAATTCAATATGTTCTCTGAACAAAAGGAAGCAAACTTGGCACAAGTGTTATCTTGACTCTTGCTCTAGTGGCAATTTAGTCACCAAACCATTGAGAGACTAAAATTTTAACTCTATCTTGAAAGTATCATTGGTACCTATGACCTTTAGTGAAAGTTGGCTCAAAGGGTGGCCACGAGCTATTGAAGTGATTTTCAATAGGCTCACACCCAACAAAAAAAAAATGAAATCAATAGTCATAGAAATGTGATTTGGTTTCACCAATTTCATCACATTTCCTAATCGATGGCCAGTCTTGGAAAAATGAAAAAAATTGTTTCTTCCTTTTCAATTTTTCTCTTAATCCCTATCTTCCTCTAGTTCCTTTATTGACTATTGATTAAATTGGAAATATACATAGAAGACTAGCATAACCCACTGCACATGCACAAGGATAGCATGCAGAAATGGAGAAACAACTCTATCTGTCTTCCCCCCAACACTAGTGAAAGATCATAAAATAGTTGAAATTCAAGATTTTACTTGGTTACATAGTCATGGAATTGTTATGTTGATTTTTTTTTTTTACTGTTTTTGTTTTTCTTCCATGAGCTACGTTACTGGCCATGAAAATATTCAAAATTCAATTGCTTCACTAGAGAGTTTTATTTTCTCCCTCATATGCACACTTCAACTATTTTTTCCTCGATATAGTCAAATGTAGGTCATCTATGCTGGTACTAGGGTATTCAAGAGGGATAAATCTCTCATGGTTGGACTCCAAGGAATTGTCAAAATTCAAATTCAAAACATTTGAATTTACAATTCGTCTTTATTCTCCCTCGTATATTGACAATGAATGATATAATAATGTGGCATGCCAGTTGTGATGATTAAGAGGAGCGTTAATACAACAAACTATCACAAAAAAAATGATAGTCCAAGATGCTTCATTCCAATGGGTCTTGATAGTAAAGTCCCATGAGTATTTGTTGTACATTTGCTGTCATAATTGACATATTAGTAAAGTTGGGTGCACTAAATGTTTGTATTAAGTTTCTTACATTAAATGATGTGACATAATTATAAGCATTTAATATTTAGTGCGTGTGTGAAATTCACAAATCTTGCAAGTAAATTTGGTGGCGATTTACTATTCTTGACCGTTGTGTTACTCTCAACGATGCTTTTTCAATACAAAAATAAAATGGTCTAAAATTATTTTGACACTACAAAATCAATGTTTTACTATGATTCACTATAAATAAGCTCTAATCTGGCTCAAATTCGTCATACCTTCTTGAATATGACCCATTATTTGTCAATGAGCATATATGTAATATATGGATAATTGAAAATTATTTCGATTTGTCACATCTACATCCGTTCAATTGGTGATGAATTCGTTTCACATTTACAATTATTTTTTGATATAAAACGGTGGATACATAATGAACAATCAATTATTCCAACTATCAAGTAATGCATCTTAAGTAAAAAACACCATAGAGGGGTAGGAGAAGCCCAAAAGATGGTTTTATAGAACTCACAAAGAGAAGTATAGGAGAAATCAAGTCTTACCTAGGGTAATGGTTGATCTCTTAATCTTGAAGTTTGCAAAATCTTGAAAGAATTAAGACTCTAGAGTATACATGTCCACTTATAATCACTTGCTAACTATAAATTTTAGATAAATGTAATTACTTATTAACTATTGATATTAATTAAACCTGAGAGTCATTAACGAGAATTGAAATCAGAACATGCGGTGTATGACTTGTCCCAAATTAATTTCACACTGCTAGGCTACCCTACATGTTTGCATTAACCAATTGTTAGCTTTCCTATTAAGCATTTACACCCCCCAAAACAAAACAAAAGAAAGGGTAAAGTATAGAATGAAATGATAGAGAATAATTCAATATGTTGTCGGAGGAACATCATCATCTTGGACGATGTAAATCCATGGTATGAAAACGAAGCCATTAGTAAATGGTGGATTATTTTACTCTTCCCTGCCGAAAGCCAGTCACGGAAATGATTCCTTATCATGGGTGCAATTATAGAGGTGAAAAAGAGGAATTAATTACAACTAGTCACAACCAAGAAAATACTAATAAGCTATAAGTTAGACAATGAGAGGGTGAATCCTTTCCAAATCCCAACAACACTAGGGTGGGACATAAAAGAATTGCTTTGTGTGTGTGTGTGTGGAGAGAGAGAGAGAGATGGAAGGGATTAAGGAAAACCTTGCACAAACTTGCAAGTTCTTTACTTAGAAGGAAGGAGGAGGCATTAGAAAATCTAGAGATAAAAGTGGCAACCCAAAAGGGGCGAGGCTCTTTTCTTTTAAAAAAAATGACCACCAAATGAAAAACACAATGCTCTAAACCTCATGCAATCACATAATGTAATTTATATTGGCAATTTTTGACATACAAGTATTCTCGTATCATAATACTTGTCTTACTCAACGATTAAGAATGTCAAACATTTTGCTAGTTTCATTTTATAAAGTCAGATATCATGAATATGAATCTTACTTACTGGTTATTCCCAGTATAAAAAAACTTGCTTGCGGGTTATTCCTCTACATTTATCCTAATAATTATTCATTGTATGTTTGAATGAAGATACAATCTGTTCCAAAGAAAAATTTGTAAGATACACTTAGAGACTTGAATACATCTTAGCTAGAAACAAAAAGGTTAATTATAATGTGTACCCTCTAATTTTTATTAATTCTCCCTTTGACCCTTATTTTTATAGTGTTCATTTAATCTTTTAGACTTTAAGAGGTTTTAATTCAGTCCAATCCATAAATTTGGTAAGAAAAAACTTGACAATAGTATAACATGACAAATATCCAATATGTCTGTCTACCTTAATTTCTATCAACTTCTCGCTTCTTTGTCCTTTTTTAAATCTAAAAGAACTCTCGAGTCACCAACATATAAGCCTTTAAGATTTCAATTTTCAAGGGCACGGTTCTGTGGATTTCTGAGCAAAGTGTTATTAATCAAGTATTGTTTCGTAAGTTGACTATGGAGCTCAGTTTGTGGTTCACTAGCAAGACCGCACTTGTTGTAGATTTCAGTAGTTCATCAAAGATAAAGAGAAAAGTAACAATTCGTGAAGTTCGTTGGGCATGGTTTTTGCCACTCCAAGACGAAAAAAAACAGTAAATTGTTCCTCACAAACCACACTATGTTTTATGAGAAAAAAAACTATACAAAGTTAAATGATTTTAATCACGATCAACAGAAAAAGCATAAATCAGCAGCATTTAGGACATGTTTGTTTGATAAGTTTAGGTGGGTTTAAGTAAATAATATGATAGACCTCTTAATCTCATGTTTAGTTAGGGTTTTTAAACTCGAAATTCATATCTCGACCCGAAAGTGGTCCAGAGTATTAAACTCATATACATGGAAATGGCCAAATCCAAGGGGAATGTTTCATATATGTTAGTCTAGGTTAATTATGTCAAATGATTTTTCTATTCCTAATAAAATATCACGTATACATGATCAATGGACAATTTAGTCAATTACATAATAAATGATCGGTTATAAAATATCACATATAATTGCTTGAGGCAATGTCTCATTAGAACCAGTTTGTTAAAAGAATTGGTGTATGTTTGAATCGCAGGTTAAAGGTAGATAACTGTAATAAGATATAATAGAGAAATATATGAGGTTTATATATTTCATGTTTGGTAAGAAAAAAATGTATAGGAAATCTTATTCAAATTTTATCTTAATCCGGTTTGAAAAATCAACTTTAACCCACGTACATAGGTTAAATAAAACTCAAGGAGGAGCTAGAATATTTTTTTGTCAGACGGGATATGTAATGGAATTTACGAATATGCCCACCCCTAGATCAAGAGATTTCCGTCGTTAATATTTTAAACATTTTATGTTGTTAACTTGAATGGTTACTAAGGTATATATTTTATGGTTACAATATATTTAAAAATATTTAATTGAGTTGTTAAAAAAATAGATGTGAAATTAAATTTTTTTTCTGTTAGGAATGAGTTGGAGGCTAATTTATAAATCAAATATGATAGTAGATTGGATAAAATACGTGTATAATAGTCAAGGAAAATAAATTACATTACTCTTATCCATAGGTCTTACAAATATGTATAATCTACCCAAATAGGATAAATGATTGAACACACTNGATTGGATAAAATACGTGTATAATAGTCAAGGAAAATAAATTACATTACTCTTATCGATAGGTCTTACAAATATGTATAATCTACCCAAATAGGATAAATGATTGAACACAGTNGACTCTAGAGTATACATGTCCACTTATAATCACTTGCTAACTATAAATTTTAGATACATGTAATTACTTACTAACTATTGATATTAGTTAAACTCGAGAGTCAGTAACAAGAATTGAAATCAGAACATGCGGTGTATGACTTGTCCCAAATTAATTTCACACTGCTAGGCTACCCTACATGTTTGCATTAACCAATTGTTAGCTTTCCTATTAAGCATTTACACCCCCCAAAACAAAACAAAAGAAAGGGTAAAGTATAGAATGAAATGATAGAGAATAATTCAATATGTTGTCGGAGGAACATCATCATCTTGGACGATGTAAATCCATGGTATGAAAACGAAGCCATTAGTAAATGGTGGATTATTTTACTCTTCCCTGCCGAAAGCCAGTCACGGAAATGATTCCTTATCATGGGTGCAATTATAGAGGTGAAAAAGAGGAATTAATTACAACTAGTCACAACCAAGAAAATACTAATAAGCTATAAGTTAGACAATGAGAGGGTGAGTCCTTTCCAAATCCCAACAAAACTAGGGTGGGACATAAAAGAATTGCTTTGTGTGTGTGTGTGTGGAGAGAGAGAGAGAGATGGAAGGGATTAAGGAAAACCTTGCACAAACTTGCAAGTTCTTTACTTAGAAGGAAGGAGGAGGCATTAGAAAATCTAGAGATAAAAGTGGCAACCCAAAAGGGGCGAGGCTCTTTTCTTTTAAAAAAAATGACCACCAAATGAAAAACACAATGCTCTAAACCTCATGCAATCACATAATGTAATTTATATTGACAATTTTTGACATACAANGCAATGTCTGGAATATTTGCACCGACTATTGTTGTCAGTGCGTGGCCTATGCATACCTGCTCACCAGGTTTGCTGGTCGGGATGTTTGTTTGGCTTGTGTAACGAAGATAATGTTGAGTTAGTGTCAACCAACTTTTAGGCTACAATATTTTGAAAAAAATGTTGACCAACATGGATTAAATAATGTTATTCTATTGTTCAGTGCAGCTTTGCTTTTTTAAGTATTCCTATGCATGCCAACCCCTTTAGGATGTAATGTTGTCTTAAGAATACTGCCAATTTTGGTGTATATTCTGCACACAATGTCATCATGTTGGTAGACATATATAAACTAGAACCACAATAGTTTTTAGAATTTTTCTGTATTCTTTTGTTATGAGACAAGTCCAACTGTTACTTTTCTTGCTGCTTAAGACAGCATATATGTTCCATGACCATGCTCTCTTGTCTCCCATTTTTAATNAGTCTAGGTTAATTATGTCAAATGATTTTTCTATTCCTAATAAAATATCACGTATACATGATCAATGGACAATTTAGTCAATTACATAATAAATGATCGGTTATAAAATATCACATATAATTGCTTGAGGCAATGTCTCATTAGAACCAGTTTGTTAAAAGAATTGGTGTATGTTTGAATCGCAGGTTAAAGGTAGATAACTGTAATAAGATATAATAGAGAAATATATGAGGTTTATATATTTCATGTTTGGTAAGAAAAAAATGTATAGGAAATCTTATTCAAATTTTATCTTAATCCGGTTTGAAAAATCAACTTTAACCCACGTACATAGGTTAAATAAAACTCAAGGAGGAGCTAGAATATTTTTTTGTCAGACGGGATATGTAATGGAATTTACGAATATGCCCACCCCTAGATCAAGAGATTTCCGTCGTTAATATTTTAAACATTTTATGTTGTTAACTTGAATGGTTACTAAGGTATATATTTTATGGTTACAATATATTTAAAAATATTTAATTGAGTTGTTAAAAAAATAGATGTGAAATTAAATTTTTTTTCTGTTAGGAATGAGTTGGAGGCTAATTTATAAATCAAATATGATAGTAGATTGGATAAAATACGTGTATAATAGTCAAGGAAAATAAATTACATTACTCTTATCGATAGGTCTTACAAATATGTATAATCTACCCAAATAGGATAAATGATTGAACACAGTAATTTATATCTTATATAGATGACAACTAAGTGAGTTTGAATTGAATAGAAAATAATATATTTTTAAATATTTAATCCACTCCAACCTTGTTAAACAAATACACTTTTAAAGTTGTATTGAATGAGTAATATACCCTTAGAATACCCTCCAAAAAGAAAAAGAAATTATAATTGTAGAATCTATTTTATAAAATCGTACCACCTAACCAATAAAATTTTCATTTGTAAGCAATAGTAGTTTCCTAGGTCTGTAATTAATTACGCTGACCTACCACATGTGCGGATTCATCCAATTTGTTTTTATGAATCTTTAAGTACATTAACAAAATTGGACTTCTCATTTTTGCCACACGCGCTTTAAGAAGGGTGGGCCAAAACAAAAGAAAAATAATTTTAGTTTCAACGTGTATGATTTGTCTTTAATTAAATAAATAAATAAATAAATTAATCGAGATATATATAATCTAATTCAAATACCTTGACCGTTGAATAAAAAATGCTACGCAATCTAAATGGAAGTCAAAAATTGTGGGTCTTACTAAAAAAAATTAATAGGACTCTCAAGTCATATAAAGAATGATATGCATTTAAATTATAATTTTTTATTTTTATTTAAATTGTATAGCATAACTCAAAAAATGCAAAATGGAGGAGAAAAGAATCTCGCGTATAAGTCGTGTTTAGTAAAATTTATGTTGATTTATTTATTTATCAAGTTAACGAATTCAGTTGTTTATAACTAAAACTCATTAAGATTATACATGTATGAGGAATCTAGTAGAGTATGGTTAACTTGAGCCAAATGTAAATTCAAAAAGTCCTATGTTCAACTCTACTTAATGACTCTTAAGGTTAACTAATACATGTGATGGATTGTTAATTTTAAGTAAATGGAGTTTATTCTGCCTGGACATTCCTAATATGACATTGCCTTACAAAATTTCTTTGAAAAAAAATTAAAAGTAATGTTATTTAAATCGAATTTATTGATTTAATTTGTTATTTTAATTCATCATAATTATTGAATGAATAATAAATTCTAATAAATACTGGGATCCATGATTAATCTAATGATTATGAGTGATTATGTCAATAAATTATGACTAAATAATATTATTGAAAAATTAAATAGTAAATGCTATTTGAATTTTATTCTTTCCAGTAGTCAATCAAACTTGAAGAACTACGCAAACATATAAATCAATGTTGAAGATTCTCGATGAGTTTGTATAACTTCTTAATTTTGATTGAATTGTTTACGGGTTGTCTGTAAAAGATCTATTCTCCTTAAAAAAATGATCTAATTTGACCTAATGATATATTAGTGATATGGTCTAATCGTATTATTGTGACGGTAAGTATCAGACTTAATCATTTGACCAATGATAATTGAATTTAAAAATTTGATCTAATAACGTAATTTCATTAGAATTATTGGATTAACATCAAAAATTTAAATGTTTGGTAGAACTCACAGTCAATTCAAAGTTTAGATCAATAAATTAAGTTTTGATTATATTATTTATCACATCGTTATGTTAATAAATTATATTAATTTTTTAATTACAGATAGTATTATTGAAAATTGAAACCTCTAATTCAAGCCAAATTTATGTTTGGCTAACAAATCGGATCTAAGAATGGTCGGGTCCAACATGTGAAGAAGTTCGATGAAAGGTGTCATGTGACTTTAAGAGCCTCCATAAACTTACAAAAGCCAGAGAACAAAAGTCTTTATGCACTTTCTCTCTCCAACTCTAGTTAGTGTGATTATTGGAGAGAGAGTGTTTGTGTGCGTGTCTAAGAAGTGGTAGGGAGGAACCCACCTCAACTTCGCTTTCCTTAGAGCATAGAGAGAGAGAGACAGACAGAGTGGGGGGAGGGGGGATAAAGAAGCTCAGAGAGGAAGAACTAGGAGAAATGGAGATGAATATGATGATGAGAGAGAAAGGTCGACCAACAATAACAACAGCTGAAACTACAGAAGAAAGATAGAGGTGGAGGGGTCGTTATTGCGTCTCTCTCCCCCTTCTCTCTCTCTCTAACCCTTCTGCTATCACTGGCTAAAAAACTTAGTAGTCGCTCTCTCGAAGAAACTTTTTTCATCAAAAAAGCCAGGTGACAGTGGTAAGTAGTAGTAGCAGAAGCTCAACAGATGAAGCAGACCCCAGCACAGTCTCAGTATCAGCAGTAATTAGAGAGAGAAAGTGAGATATAGAAACTAGAAAGTCATACCTAACCAGATCTTCTTCTCTGTCTCTCTCTCTCTCCCTCTAGAAATCTTTCTTCTGAAAGAATTTCAGAGACCCCACTTTTACATAATACCTACATAGATAGACAAATTTCTAAAGAGTTAAAGAGTTTTTGGCACTTTATTTCTTCTGTTGTGATATCTACCCGCGTCTGTATATCTACATATAGATATTTTTATATATATATAAACGTTTGGATTGTTATCAGAAGAATTTGCAGTTGTGGCTACTAGCAGGAGGTTAGCTTCAGATTCTGGTGCTTTTGCAGACTGGGTGGCTTCATCCTCTGCTGGCGACCTCTCCTTAGGCTTCAATGCCGCCCCCACCGCCGGTGGTGGTGGCAATACCGGCGGTGGCGGTGGTGGAATGTGGTCCTCCTCCACAAGACAGGTTAACTATGGCCTTCCACCTGAGATGGGTATGGTGGGTCTCCGAGATGTCTTTGTTGTCGCACCGGCCTCTTCATTCCACCACAATAACCAACACCAAGAACCCCTTAACTTTGATCATTCGATCACTCCGTCGAATGCCAACACCGCTCTCGGCGTCGGAGTCGGCGTCATCCCTCTTCTCACTGCAAACATGGGTGTAGACGAGGATGTCTTGAATCGTAATAGAAGTATTGGAATTCAGCTCTGGCAGAACCAACCGACACAACACTCCAATTATCTCAAGAAACCCATGATGCTGGATCACTCTAATGCAGCAAATTTGATGCAAAGTAGTGGCGGTGGCGGTGGTGGAAGTGGGATTGGTGGGTCTGGGTCGGTGGCAACATGCCAAGACTGTGGCAACCAAGCGAAGAAAGATTGTAGCCACCGAAGGTGCAGGACTTGTTGCAAAAGTAGAGGCTTTGATTGTGCTACACATGTGAAAAGTACTTGGGTTCCAGCCGCTCGCCGCCGTGAACGGCAGCTCATGACCTCTGCCGCCGCCGCAGCTGGGTCTTCTGGGTCTACTTCGGGTGCTAAGAAGCCTAGACTCATCACTTCACAGACCACCACCACCTCACATACTTCAACTTCTAACACTACTCCTCCAAGAAGCTATGACACGAGTTCTAGTCACCAAGGTATGATCTTTCCACTGTATTCTCTCTCTCTCTCTCCCCCCTCTCCCTATGTGTGTGTATATATTCATGATTTCCATAAAATTCCCAGGTTTCTGAGTTGTGAAACTCAATAGGGTTTTGTTGAATTGTTTATAGATGCAAGTTTTAAAGACTCGTTGCCAGGCCAGATACGAGCGCCGGCGGTGTTCAAGTGTGTTCGAGTCACCGCCGTGGACGACGGCGACGATGAATATGCTTATCAGGCGGTTGTGAAGATCGGTGGACATGTCTTCAAAGGGTTCTTATATGATCAAGGAGTTGAATCAAGGGATGGGTTTCCTAATATTTCCGAGTTGCATTTGGGTGGAGGTGGTGGAAACGGTGGCGGAAGAAATGGGGCTTCGTCATCTTCTCCGATTCTTGACCCTTCTGATGTCTATGGTGCTTCCACTGCCGGATTGATTGGAGGTTCAAACTACGGTAACCCAATAAACTGACAATTCCTTTCTGAAGCCATAGATACAATGGCTACGAGAGAGAATAACAGTGTAGTATTGTTTCTCAGCTGTATATCTTCTTCTTGTCCGTAGGGTTTCTGTTTAAGTCTTTTTTTTAGAAGTGTATTTTATTCACAAATGCCTTCCTAGAATCCTAGCTTCCCTTGGTTCTCACTTATATTTGCCTTTGATATTTTGCTTGGAGGCTCATCATATTTTCCCACGGAAAAAAAAAAAAAAAAACTATCTATTCTTGTCATTATTAATAAATCTTGTTAATAGGGTATACAAAATTTGATGTAGTTTAGAATTTTTGGCTATATTATCTGCTTTTTCATTTTCATTTTCTTCATGAATTATGCCTTTATTTGGTCATATAGTTTTTTTGATATTACAAGTCAAATCAACAGTCTAAAGTGTTGTTCATCATCAATAATACTGTCACATGAGCATATTTTGTGGTAATTGTCTTCCAGATAAACACTTTTCCTCATGAACATTTTTGATTTGTTGCCTACATAGTCTTCCCCTATTTACTGTCAGATAAAAAGAAAATCAATGTACTTTGTTTATTATTTTCTTCCAACTAGTACCAAAGATTGATTATATCAAGTTCCCAAAATTGCAATGCACCAGTCCAAACACTTCACTTCATTTTGTTTGGTTTGGATGCTTAGTTTGGTTCATCGTCAACCGGAAGCTAATGGGGGAGTTCCTCATTACACTTTATTGATAGTTGTTGGAATGTCACCATCATTTATTTCTGAAGGAGGAAGGACATTTCATGGATATCTTTTCCAGAGATCTTTACTTTCTCATTACATTTCTGCAATCTATTGAATTCATAGCACTTTGGTGGTTTTAATTTTGCTATGGTGGAATTTGGGGTTGTGTTTACCTTACAAATTTCAGCAATAAGGTTGTCTTGAGCCCATAATGTGGTTCTATTTCACCCACTTCTGCTCACCACCTTCGGTTTGCTTGAAATATTGGTGATAAGTAGTTGGGACAACACTATTATCATGCATTCAAGGCGGGATGGATAAAAGATCTTCCTATTTTATGCTATTCAATTATGACGATGAATTAATTTGAAAGCACAATGTTTTAGTGAACAGTCTTACTAATTTTGGTATGTCCACTTTCCTGATGTATTGTGACATTTATTCTGTAGTTGCATGACAGTTTATTTGGCATTGTGTTTGTAGTTGAATATTCATTTGTTTTTGCCTCATTCCAGGTTTATATTCAAGTGGTGAATAAGGACTATGCAATGTCTGGAATATTTGCACCGACTATTGTTGTCAGTGCGTGGCCTATGCATACCTGCTCACCAGGTTTGCTGGTCGGGATGTTTGTTTGGCTTGTGTAACGAAGATAATGTTGAGTTAGTGTCAACCAACTTTTAGGCTACAATATTTTGAAAAAAATGTTGACCAACATGGATTAAATAATGTTATTCTATTGTTCAGTGCAGCTTTGCTTTTTTAAGTATTCCTATGCATGCCAACCCCTTTAGGATGTAATGTTGTCTTAAGAATACTGCCAATTTTGGTGTATATTCTGCACACAATGTCATCATGTTGGTAGACATATATAAACTAGAACCACAATAGTTTTTAGAATTTTTCTGTATTCTTTTGTTATGAGACAAGTCCAACTGTTACTTTTCTTGCTGCTTAAGACAGCATATATGTTCCATGACCATGCTCTCTTGTCTCCCATTTTTAATTTCAGTTATTCGCATCTCAGGGCCGTGTGACATGCCTCATGTTTGTGTTAGAGATAATTGCTCTTAATGTCTTTGCTACACTCTTTGCAAGCTATGGATGCATAAACTGTTGAGGTATACGGGTCTTGTGACCAGAAATCTTCCAACATTGTATGCCATAGTACTTGTAGTGTTGATTGCTGAGGTATATAGTTCTGGCGAGCAGAAATTTTTGACAATGTGTTTCATGGCATTATTGTGTAATCCATAACTGTAGGTTCTACCTAATTGTCTTTTCTTTTCGTCTTTATTTCCAACCATCCATCTGTTAGGTCCCATAGTTTGAAAAGTAAAGTAACTTATGTGTTTGGAAATCAATAGGTAAAGGGAGCTTTGCAATAAAAAAGTTGTTTCAAACTTTCAACACAACTAGTTAGAGGTATTTTATCATGTCTAAGAACTAAGGGCATTCCTACTTTTTCCTTGCTTTTGTTTCTATGGTGTTTTATATGATCTAGCAATGTCTGTAGGTTTTTTCAGTTTAGTCTCCTGGAGTATTAGGTGCTATACATAATTATTCATGTGCACTGTATCTCAATAAATTTTAATGTCTTTATGGTCACTGCCATCAATTGGACTAAATCCTTGTTGCCATGATTTGCTGTTGGTTTTGCTTTTTCAGTTGATTAGTGATTAATTTTACACTCATGAATTTGGTGTAAATTTGTTCATATTTTAAAATCGATCTGTACGAATGCTATATGCATCAAGTTTGACCTTTAAACTTTCATTTTATTGTTGGATGATGGGCATATGTTTTTATCTATAGGCACTATGCTTATGAATAAATTTTGATGTGTCTATGGTCACTGTCATCTATCAAAAGACCCTTGTTACCTGAACTTTGTTGTTGATTTTAGTTTTTGTTTGGAACAATGGTTAATTTGACACTTAAAACTATGGTCATAAATTTGTTATTGTTTAATCTAGTATTATAATGTTAATGAACTTTATGAATGCTATAGCTTTTGTTTTATTTTCATTTTTAAGTGTTATAAGAAAGAAGGATCCTTGAATCAACGGACGTGTAACATGATTTCGATGAGGTATTTTCTCCTGCTGTTTTTCCTAATTGGGTCATAGCTAGTGGTAAAGCTTATGTTTGAAATCAGACATGCAAATAACTGGACTATATCGTTTGTTTTACGCAAAAACTCTTGAGGTATTGAGTAATTCCTCATGATTGTTTGCATGAGAAAATGCAAGAAGTTATATACCCAATTATGCTTGTATATTAAGATCCTAAAGTTTTTAGGATACACTCTTATATCCTCCCTTTCTTTCCCTTCATTTATATATTTTTTTCCTTTATCTTTTGATATAAGTAATGTCTCTTGTTAATCTTTTATTTAGCATGTGCATATTTTTCAGTCACGGTTGAGATAATGTTAATGCAATTTCCTTCTTTTTTGTACACATTTAGTGTAGGAATCTCAGAGTCTCATCTTTGATGCCTGCTTCTTCTACCTCCACTTGAGTTAAGCTGCATATATGAACCCATGCCAAACATTACAACACAAATATAACTCACGATAATAGCGCAAACACTTTGTTTTGGATTATGCACTTATGATTCACAACTAGAACATTTTGTTGTACGGAATTATATGATGGTCAAATCGCCACTTGAACTTTCCCCAAGGTTTCTGTTATATATGCCATGATTAGCCTTTACAGGTGAGGCCTTTAACTCTCTACAAAGTTGGGCTTCAATTCCTTTTCTGACATTCTTGTATGCTTTGTAATGTANTCGGTGGCAACATGCCAAGACTGTGGCAACCAAGCGAAGAAAGATTGTAGCCACCGAAGGTGCAGGACTTGTTGCAAAAGTAGAGGCTTTGATTGTGCTACACATGTGAAAAGTACTTGGGTTCCAGCCGCTCGCCGCCGTGAACGGCAGCTCATGACCTCTGCCGCCGCCGCAGCTGGGTCTTCTGGGTCTACTTCGGGTGCTAAGAAGCCTAGACTCATCACTTCACAGACCACCACCACCTCACATACTTCAACTTCTAACACTACTCCTCCAAGAAGCTATGACACGAGTTCTAGTCACCAAGGTATGATCTTTCCACTGTATTCTCTCTCTCTCTCCCCCCCCTCTCCCTATGTGTGTNATGCCATGATATGTTCCCTAGCAATGTAAATAGATTTGATTTATGTCTTCTTCGTTATCAATGTTGCCATTTGCATGGGTTCTTGAGTGCGAGCGCATGTGAATGCTTGTGTTTGTGTAGTAGTTCTGGTGATGCATATCATGTATTCCCTCATCACAACGAATTTTATTCGTTTATTTTGCTTTGTTATATGTTTTGTACTGAGGCAGAAAATGTTCAAGATTTATGTTGTTTATCTGAACATTACTATTGGCATCATTTTTCATTCTCTTGATGAGAGCGTTGTATGCCATGATATATTTCCTATCAATGTAAATAGGTTTGATTTGTCTTTTTCGTTATCAATGTTGCCATTTGCATGGATTCTCGAGTGTGCAATCATCATGCTGNTATATATTCATGATTTCCATAAAATTCCCAGGTTTCTGAGTTGTGAAACTCAATAGGGTTTTGTTGAATTGTTTATAGATGCAAGTTTTAAAGACTCGTTGCCAGGCCAGATACGAGCGCCGGCGGTGTTCAAGTGTGTTCGAGTCACCGCCGTGGACGACGGCGACGATGAATATGCTTATCAGGCGGTTGTGAAGATCGGTGGACATGTCTTCAAAGGGTTCTTATATGATCAAGGAGTTGAATCAAGGGATGGGTTTCCTAATATTTCCGAGTTGCATTTGGGTGGAGGTGGTGGAAACGGTGGCGGAAGAAATGGGGCTTCGTCATCTTCTCCGATTCTTGACCCTTCTGATGTCTATGGTGCTTCCACTGCCGGATTGATTGGAGGTTCAAACTACGGTAACCCAATAAACTGACAATTCCTTTCTGAAGCCATAGATACAATGGCTACGAGAGAGAATAACAGTGTAGTATTGTTTCTCAGCTGTATATCTTCTTGTTATCCGTAGGGTTTCTGTTTAAGTCTTTTTTTTAGAAGTGTATTTTATTCACAAATGCCTTCCTAGAATCCTAGCTTCCCTTGGTTCTCACTTATATTTGCCTNTGATTCTATATTTTGATTGCTTATGATATGAGCTTAATATGGTGGGAAAGAACTGCAAATGCTCACACTCTATTATGAGGAAAAAAATGTGTCTTTCGTTGTTTCGTCATATGCTACTACTAACAATCAGTTCATTGATCAAGTGCTTTACCTTGTAGAAAACAGCAATGCATCTCATATTTAAGTTTGATAAATAGGGCATAATTTATGGATCTGAATGGTTCACTGAGGTATATTTGTAGCACTATCGCCCTCTGCCGTGGTCGTATTTGGCATTGTTGATGACATTTTTTNCATGAGCATATTTTGTGGTAATTGTCTTCCAGATAAACACTTTTCCTCATGAACATTTTTGATTTGTTGCCTACATAGTCTTCCCCTATTTACTGTCAGATAAAAAGAAAATCAATGTACTTTGTTTATTATTTTCTTCCAACTAGTACCAAAGATTGATTATGTCAAGTTCCCAAAATTGCAATGNTATTTTTTATTATTGTCTATGGTTGTAAATTTGTAGTTGTCCTTCAAAATAAATCGTGTGTTTAGTAGTATATATGCATGTAAATAAAAGTGTATAATTTATAGACAAATGTTTATAGATTACTTCTGTTGAGCGTAATTGTGAACTTTGTTGATCAAAACAATAGCTTCAGTACATGGGGGGTTTCTATTTTATCAGAGACGCTCATTTTTGTCTGTCAACTTCCTGCTCGCATGCATNAGGACATTTCATGGATATCTTTTCCAGAGATCTTTACTTTCTCATTACATTTCTGCTAGTTGGACAACCTTGCAATCTATTGAATTCATAGCACTTTGGTGGTTTTAATTTTGCTATGGTGGAATTTGGGGTTGTGTTTACCTCACAAATTTCAGCAATAAGGTTGTCTTGAGCCCATAATGTGGTTCTATTTCACCCACTTCTGCTCACCACCTTCGGTTTACNCAACCCACCATGATCAGAAACTTGAGGCCACTGAATTATATCATATATTCTAGGTTTTGGAGGTGTACACGATGACAAAACCCGGTGTAGTGTTAAAATGCTCCGCCACGGCGCATTTGTTATTGATTTTTATTTATTTATTTGTTTTAGTATTATTGGTAGGTGATATTATATTGCCTTGTCTCGTGGTATTATTGTTGTAGTGAGAGAGAGAGAGAGAGTGCACCACGCATACACACACCATTAGAGAATGTGTTTGTGTGTGTCTATTCTTTAATTCCACCATTCTTTATTAGAGTAATGTTGCATAAATTTAAAAATTAGACTTAAAAAGTAAACTTAATAATTATATTCATTGATTTTACTGTGAGTTTCAACATTTATTAGAATTCACTCTCTCAATGGTTATGATTTTTAAGTTTACATTTTAGAGTAATGTTACATAAATTTAAAAATTAGACTTAAAAAGTAAACTTAATAATTATATTCATTGATTTTACTGCGAGTTTCAACATTTATTAGAATTCACTATCTCAATGGTTATGATTTTCAAGTTTACATTTTAAGCCTGTGTAACATTGTTCTTACTTACCAACTCAAGCCACAAACAATAAAATCAATAGTAAAGATGCCTAAATACCTTAACCAAGTGCTTGTTATGGTAGAAAACTGAGGAATGCCAATTTAAACAGTAAGCAAGATGCCTACATCATCTTCTGGCAATCTGGAGGAGAAAAATATAAAATAAATAAACACACAAGAAACACTTCACCTACTCTTTCACCTTTCTTTGCAAGAGTTCCAATATCAGGACACACTTGTGCCAGTGAGATCAACTTGTGCCACTGCTGTGTTGATCGCATCGATGACATCCATCTTTCCCCTACTCACTGCCTCATCCATAGGAGTCCTTTCGTGGCTAAACATGCATCCAACAAGAAAATGACACAAGTTTTAAAAACAAATTGTTGACATATGAATCATGTTTTCTTTCAAATTCAGCGGGGTAGATGAGTGGATCATGCTTTCCCCATGATTTAGTGTGTTGATTTCGTGTGATCAACATGATTCTACAGAAAGCTTGTTTTGAACTCGCAGTTTTACATTGAAAAGCATGCGTTTACAACACTCGTATANCAGAAATTTTTGACAATGTGTTTCATGGCATTATTGTGTAATCCATAACTGTAGGTTCTACCTAATTGTCTTTTCTTTTCGTCTTTATTTCCAACCATCCATCTGTTAGGTCCCATAGTTTGAAAAGTAAAGTAACTTAAGTGTTTGGAAATCAATAGGTAAAGGGAGCTTTGCAATAAAAAAGTTGTTTCGAACTTTCAACACAACTAGTTAGAGGTATTTTATCATGTCTAAGAACTAAGGGCATACCTACTTTTTCCTTGCTTTTGTTTCTATGGTGTTTTATATGATCTAGCANTAACTAGGATCATTAATGAATTCAAAAATCCATATAAGATTACTGTAGAGAATAACTCATGGTCTAGAAACTGGAGAAATAAGCATCAGTAATTCAGGCAATCATAATCGTCAAGACTCAAGAGCATCCATGATTTCATCCAATTAGGAGTGGTCTTTCAATCATGATTCGGTCTGTTGGGAGCTTGAGCCAGTTGCTGCTTTTTGGTGAGTATAGCAGTTCACTTGTTAGTGGAACCTCCAAACATTTGAGGGTAAGAAACCTCTTCTGTCAAAACATAGTCAGACCCTAAAGTAGTGGGTTCAGATTACAGGAGCTGTTACACAAAAGAATCCCAATAATCCATGGTGAATGTGAGGTGTAGGGGAGTCCGGAATGCAATAGAGTAGGTCGACAAGGTTTCGTACATAGGTAAGCATTGTTTCCAACAGGTGCTCTGAGGACTTAAAGGAGAAAAGGGAAAACAAGAAAACATGCTAAGGAGAGAATGTACAGAAGAACTATTTTAGTGACAAGGAGCTTTTGAAGGCCAAAGTGAACTGGTACAAAGAGGCATTCACAAGAGGGTTTGGTGTTCAAGTTTTGTGCTATGTGTCCTTTTCTGAATTTGGGGCATGGTTACTTGTAGAGGAATTTGGAAAAGAAGGGCCTTTGAAAAGGGAAAAGTGTGCCCACTTTGGCTGAAATGCTAGTGGAGGCTTCTGTTGAGTAAATCTTGCGTGTAGGTTACTAGTACAGAGAACATGGGCATGAAGTTGAGTGACATGGGTCAGAGGTGTGTGTTAAATCGGCAATAGTATCTCCCATTTTCGGCCCGATCATGGCATAGCAGCTCNATATCGTTTGTTTTACGCAAAAACTCTTGAGGTATTGAGTAATTCCTCATGATTGTCTGCATGAGAAAATGCAAGAAGTTATATACCCAATTATGCTTGTATATTAAGATCCTACANAGTGACATGGGTCAGAGGTGTGTGTTAAATCGGCAATAGTATCTCCCATTTTCGGCCCGATCATGGCATAGCAGCCCATATTGGGTCCCCACGACATGACCTATCGACGAAACCACATGCAATACCATTTACAAATATGTTGGGCCTTGCTCTCTAAACCCAGAAGTTTCGGTACCAATTTGCCTCCCACAGGATCACATAGCTTATCAGGCATGGTGGTGGAATGAACTCATGCCAGAGTTTCATTGCACATNTACACATTTAGTGTAGGAATCTCAGAGTCTCATCTTTGATGCCTGCTTCTTCTACCTCCACGTGAGTTAAGCTGCATATATGAACCCATGCCAAACATTACAACACAATTATAACTCACGAAANATGATCTAAGAGAGTGTGATGGCCACATACAAGCGTTTCGCTGCAACTCTACCCAATTTGGGACAAGGAGTAGAACGTACCGCGCCTATTCCATATTGCACATAACTAACCAGCAGCCAGGCAAGCTATGAACCACGGGCACTCTCAAGAAAGNACTTATGATTCACAACTAGAACATTTTGTTGTACGGAATTATATGATGGTCAAATCGCCACTTGAACTTTCCCCAAGGTTTCTGTTATATATGCCATGATTTGCCTTTACAGGTGAGGCCTTTAACTCTCTACAAAGTTGGGCTTCAATTCCTTTTCTGACATTCTTGTATGCTTTGTAATGCACTTGGTGGTTATTTTAAAATGCAATTATCTTCTGCTTGTTGTTTGGCTGTTGANACGTGTCCGACACTTCTTTGGTAACGTGTTCGACAATTCTTTAAAACATATCTACTACTAAATAATAAACATGTGTTGAAATGTGATTAACAATACTTAAAAAATTTGAGAACATATAATTATAAACACTAGACATGTTAAAGTTATACTTTAAATATAATAATAAAAACAAAAGATGTATAAAAGTTCTAAAAAAAAAGAATTGAGAAAATGAGAGAAATTATATATTAAGTACACAATGTCTACAAAAAAAAATTGATAATTATTGACTATTTTGAGGATGCTTGTGTAAAAATTCACACTGATGANATGCCATGATATGTTCCCTAGCAATGTAAATAGATTTGATTTATGTCTTCTTCGTTTTCAATGTTGCCATTTGCATGGGTTCTTGAGTGCGAGCGTATGTGAATGCTTGTGTTTGTGTAGTTCTGGTGATGCCTATCATGTATTCCCTCATCACAACGAATTTTATTCGTTTATTTTGCTTTGTTATATGTTTGGTACCGAGGCAGAAAATGTTCACCAAGATTTATGTTGTTTATCTGAACATTACTATTGGCATCATTTTTCATTCTCTTGATGAGAGCGTTATATGCCATGATATATTTCCTATCAATGTAAATAGGTTTGATTTGTCTTTTTCGTTATCAATGTTGCCATTTGCATGAATTCTCGAGTGTGCAATCATCATGTNTTTTTGTACGTATCCCCAATGTGTTTGTTTCCTTTTTTTAAAAATGTCGTCTCAACGCGTCCGTGTCGTGTCATATCTGTGTCCCGTGTCCGTGTCCATGCAGCTTAGCAGGCAAGATGTCCCTAGCGTGTCTATCCAAGTTGAGCATNTGTACCAAGTTGATTCTATATTTTGATTGCTTATGATATGAGCTTAATATGGTGGGAAAGAACTGCCAATGCTCACACTCTATTATGAGGAAAAAAATTTGTCTTTCGTTGTTTCGTCATATGCTACTGCTAACAATCAGTTCATTGATCAAGCGCTTTACCTTGTAGAATACAGCAATGCATCTCATATTTAAGTTTGATATATAGGGCATAATTTATGGATCTGAATGGTTTACTGAGGTATATTTGTAGCACTATCGCCCGCTGCAGTGGTCATATTCGGCATTGTTGATGACATTTTTTAATTTTTTTCTGGTATGCTTTTTTTTCCTAATNAATGCATTAGGCTAAATTAACCAGAGAAATCTCAGAAATTGCAATTATGACAACATATGCAATACGGTCAATACCTAATATCCAACTTCCAAATAAATCTAGGCAACAAGCATAACTCATAAACTAAGTACACAAGCNATATATGCATGTAAATAAAAGTGTATAATTTATAGACAAATGTTTATAGATTACTTCTGTTGAGAGTAATTGTGAACTTTGTTGATCAAAACAATAGCTGCAGTACATGGGGGGTTTCTATTTTATCAGAGACGCTCATTTTTGTCTGTCAACTTCTTGCTCGCATGCATCTCTCTCTCCCTCTCGTATAATGAACTTTAAGCTGGAGGGTTATAGTTTTGAATCTTATCATGCATTGGCTGATGTCTCAACCCACCATGATCAGAAACTTGAGGCCACTGAATTATATCATATATTCTAGGTTATGGGGGTGTACACGATGACAAAACCGGCTTTATAGTTGCACTGAAGTGGGTAGGAGATTCTATATTTTTCTTATTGTTCTTTCTATAATTTTCCTTTCTTGTTGTGCCACGCGGGGAGAAAATTGGAGAAAATTTTCAGTGCGACGGTGATATGATATCATTAAATTATAAGATATTATGTGGGTCTAGTTATTTTAATAACTTCAATTAACTTGTTATCCAATAATTATTATGGTATAACGGGAATTTTTTTATTCTATTTAGTGTTTTATAATTAGTTGATGACGCAATGTGTTAGTGATGATGTGTCAATAGGAAGGGAAGCCCACTATTTTTGGATGTAAAATGTTACGGGGACTCTTAAAGTTGGGGTAAATATAGAATACAAGGTTGATACTATGTTATCATCGATGATGACATGGTATCACTTATTAATAAAATTTTAACTGAGAAAAGTGAATATTGCTTGGGCATATATGACAAAAGAGTGGAAAGTTATTTATTTATTTGTTTTAGTATTATTGATAGGTGATATTATATCGCTTTGTCACGTGGTATTATTGTTTTAGTGAGAGAGAGAGAGTGCACCACGCATACACACACCATTAGAGAATGTGTTTGTGTGTGTCTATTCTTTAATTCCACCATTCTTTATTACAATAATGTTATATAAATTTAAAAATTAGACTTAAAAAGTAAATTAAATAATTATATTCATTGATTTTACTGTGAATCTTAACATTTATTAGAACTCACTATCTATTTAATGGTTACAATTTTCAAGTTTACATTTTAAGCCTGTGTAACATTGTTCTTACTTACCAACTCAAGCCACAAACAATAAAATCAATAGTAAAGATGCCTAAATACTTTTACCAAGTGCATATCGCTTGGGCTTATTTGGTAAAAGAGTGGAAAATTATTTATTTATATAGTAGGTTAGTTTTTGATTTTTATTTATTTATTTGTTTTAGTATTATTGGTTGGTGATATTATATCGTTTTGTCACGTGGTATTATTGTTGTAGTGAGAGAGATAGTACACCACGCATACACACACCATTAGAGAATGTGTTTGTGTGTCTATTCTTTAATTCCACCATTCTTTATTAAAGTAATATTATATAAATTTAAAAATTAGACTTAAAAAGTAAATTTAATAATTATATTTATTGATTTTACTGTGAATATCAACATTTATTAGAATTTGCTATCTATTCAATGGTTATGATTTTAAGTTTACATTTTAAGCCTGTGTAACATTGTTGTTACTTACCAACTCAAGCCACAAACAGTAAAATCAATAGTAAAGATGCCTAAATACCTTAACCAAGTGCTTGTTATGGTAGAAAACTGAGGAATGCCAATTTAAACAGTAAGCAAGATGTCTACATCATCTTCTGGCAATCTGGAGGAGAAAAATATAAAATAAATAAACACACAAGAAACACTTCACCTACACTTTCACCTTTCTTTGCAAGAGTTCCAATATCAGGATACACTTGTGCCAGTGAGATCAACTTGTGTCACTGCTGTGTTGATTGCATCGATGACATCCATCTTTCCCCTATTCACTGCCTCATCCATAGGGGTCCTTTCGTGGCTAAACATGCATCCAACAAGAAAATGACACAAGTTTTAAAAAAAAATTGTTGACATATGAATCATGTTTTCTTTCAAATTCAGCGGGGTAGATGAGTGGATCATGCTTTCCCCATGATTTAGTGTGTTGATTTCGTGTGATCAACATGATTCTACAGAAAGCTTGTTTTGAACTCACAGTTTTACATTGAAAAGCATGCGTATACAACACTCTTACAGAAATCATGGTAGATTGGGCAACAACGTTAAAAACTAACATAAAGGAGGTAAAAAAGTTAGCACATAACTGTATTTCAGAAGCTGATTCGTCTTAGTATTAATAATCCATATACCATGTCAGACAATAACACACCTGTTCAAAGCTGATACACTAGCCCCCGCAAGAATCAAACTCTTGACCACCTGAAAAAGCAAAACTCATCAAAACTTGAGAATATTCAAAATGATTGACAGGCTAAAGAAAACACAATTATCACCTCAATGTGCCCATTGAGGCAAGCCCAATGAAGCGGTGTATTCTTCTCCACATTAAAAGCATTAACATCCTGTTTTCATTGATGCAACAAACTTGTGGTTACTTGCTAAGAAAATAATATAGAGATTACAGGACAGAAGTAACTTGGGGAACCCGAATGAAACAACTTTTGCCAACTCTGACAAATAAGAAGATTGGAAAAATTCAATTACAAGAATTGAATATTGCTGGAAGTTTAAAAAGAATGTTGGACAAATATGCAATATCATACAGAAACGGTGGTCAAGGCTGTGTATGGTGTCGTAGAGACTAAACCGCCATTGAACCAAAATAACACGAACCAATTACACCAATAATTCATTCCCCTACTATTCAGCTTGTAGACCACAATTTTTCTTCATCACCATCAGATTGGTCAGCCCATGCAATCACTATTCTCTTTTTCTATTCTTTACTAAATTATAAGATGAAGCATGGTACATTAAATCACTTGATTTTTCTAAACAAGAAGAAATTCAGCCTGCAACTTTCCAAGCTGGTTGAATGAATAACCATCCAAGAATTTTAAATCATTCAAGCAAGAGAGTGCAACAATCATCTTCAACACTGGTTCAGCAAAATAGAGAAAAAAAATTCTCTCTCTCTTGCACGATATTAGGACAATAGATAAAATAAGTCAATCCGTTGAAAGACATATTTTTCACAAAGCAACCGATTATCAATCAGTTGAAGTATATAAAGAAAGTGTGAAATAATTCTAAAGGCTTCCTCACCACTCCATTACTGATAAGATAGTTTACAACATCAAGATGCCCATTTGCTGAAGCCATATGAAGTGCTGCAAGCATATAATAGTTCAACCATAACAAAACAAAATTAGTACCAAGTCAGCAGAAAGAACAATTCAGTTCTAGTAACTAGGATCATTAATATTTACCCCCCAAAAAAATAACTAGGATCATTAATGAATTCAAAAATCCATATAAGATTACTGTAGAGAATAACTCATGGTCTAGAAACTGGAGAAATAAGCATCAGTAATTCAGGCAATCATAATCGTCAAGACTCAAGAGCATCCATGATTTCATCCAATTAGGAGTGGTCTTTCAATCATGATTCGGTCTGTTGGGAGCTTGAGCCAGTTGCTGCTTTGTGGTGAGTATAGCAGTTCACTTGTTAGTGGAACCTCCAAACATTTGAGGGTAAGAAACCTCTTCTGTCAAAACATAGTCAGACCCTAAAGTAGTGGGTTCAGATTACAGGAGCTGTTACACAAAAGAATCCCAATAATCCATGGTGAATGTGAGGTGTAGGGGAGTCCGGAATGCAATAGAGTAGGTCGACAAGGTTTCGTACATAGGTAAGCATTGTTTCCAACAGGTGCTCTGAGGACTTAAAGGAGAAAAGGGAAAACAAGAAAACATGCTAAGGAGAGAATGTACAGAAGAACTATTTTAGTGACAAGGAGCTTTTGAAGGCCAAAGTGAACTGGTACAAAGAGGCATTCACAAGAGGGTTTGGTGTTCAAGTTTTGTGCTATGTGTCCTTTTCTGAATTTGGGGCATGGTTACTTGTAGAGGAATTTGGAAAAGAAGGGCCTTTGAAAAGGGAAAAGTGTGCCCACTTTGGCTGAAATGCTAGTGGAGGCTTCTGTTGAGTAAATCTTGCGTGTAGGTTACTAGTACAGAGAACATGGGCATGAAGTTGAGTGACATGGGTCAGAGGTGTGTGTTAAATCGGCAATAGTATCTCCCATTTTCGGCCCGATCATGGCATAGCAGCCCATATTGGGTCCCCACGACATGACCTATCGACGAAACCACATGCAATACCATTTACAAATATGTTGGGCCTTGCTCTCTAAACCCAGAAGTTTCGGTACCAATTTGCCTCCCACAAGATCACATAGCTTATCAGGCATGGTGGTGGAATGAACTCATGCCAGAGTTTCATTGCACATGATCTAAGAGAGTGTGATGGCCACATACAAGCGTTTCGCTGCAACTCTACCCAATTTGGGACAAGGAGTAGAACGTACCGCGCCTATTCCATATTGCACATAACTAACCAGCAGCCAGGCAAGCTATGAACCACGGGCACTCTCAAGAAAGTGACGTATCCGTGTCGGACACGTATCGGACACCGACACTCTTCGGACACTTTTGAAAACATGTCCGATATTTTTTATCCGTGTCCATAATTAAATAATAAAATTTTAATTTCGGACACGTGTCCGACACTGCTTTGGTGACGTGTCCGACACTTCTTTGGTAACGTGTTCGACAATTCTTTAAAACATATCTACTACTAAATAATAAACATGTGTTGAAATGTGATTAACAATACTTAAAAAATTTGAGAACATATAATTATAAACACTAGACATGTTAAAGTTATACTTTAAATATAATAATAAAAACAAAAGATGTATAAAAGTTCTAAAAAAAAAGAATTGAGAAAATGAGAGAAATTATATATTAAGTACACAATGTCTACAAAAAAAAATTGATAATTATTGACTATTTTGAGGATGCTTGTGTAAAAATTCACACTGATAACTAGACATAAGATTTAATTATCATAAAATTTTGAATTTTTCATGAATTATATATCATTATCACTATATTTGCAATAAATTATATAATGTTATATATAAAATATAATTTTTTGTACGTATCCCCAATGTGTTTGTTTCCTTTTTTTAAAAATGTCGTCTCAACGCGTCCGTGTCGTGTCATATCTGTGTCCCGTGTCCATGTCCATGCAGCTTAGCAGGCAAGATGTCCCTAGCGTGTCTATCCAAGTTGAGCATGGGACCTCAAGGATAGCTGATGTAAGAAAGTGAGAGCAGCGGATCACCTCCTGGGGCATTGTTATTCTGCGTTTGCATGTTACATCTAGAAGAGTGACAACAGGAGCAACCACTAAGAGCTTTGTCCAGCACCTATTTAGGTTGTCGTAGCCTATGTATTATCTCTCGCTGCAAATGGGCCACCTTTAATAATCTCTGAGAGAACTTACTTATACATTATACCTACCTCGTCTCATTAGGTCTGACAAAAAAGTATGCATCCTTCTCATTTAAATCAAATGCCCATTCCCAGTTTTGGCATAATGCATTAGGCTAAATTAACCAGAGAAATCTCAGAAATTGCAATTATGACAACATATGCAATACGGTCAATACCTAATATCCAACTTCCAAATAAATCTAGGCAACAAGCATAACTCATAAACTAAGTACACAAGCTAAAGCAGATATGAGTGAAAACATCTCATATTTTGTATGTATAAGCTCCCTCATGTCAACACATGGAAGACACTCTACACTTGCGGCACATCTTGGGTAACAAATAGTTGTATCAAATAAAATTACACCTTTTCTGTATCTTCATTATTTACTGGATACGAGCACAATTTGTGTATACAGTTACAAGGAGCTAATAAAAGCAATACACCGTTAGCATAGTCTCCATGCTCATTGGTAAGAATCATCCAACAAAATAAAGCATCATCAATATATAAACGACCTAATGCCCTTCCAGAAACCTTATTATCCCACTTGAGTCAACTCATTATCACGTTTTCGTCACAGTTTTCCAGGTCTCTTACTTCCAAAAGCAGTAATACCAANACTGAATTATATCATATATTCTAGGTTATGGGGGTGTACACGATGACAAAACCGGCTTTATAGTTGCACTGAAGTGGGTAGGAGATTCTATATTTTTCTTATTGTTCTTTCTATAATTTTCCTTTCTTGTTGTGCCACGCGGGGAGAAAATTGGAGAAAATTTTCAGTGCGACGGTGATATGATATCATTAAATTATAAGATATTATGTGGGTCTAGTTATTTTAATAACTTCAATTAACTTGTTATCCAATAATTATTATGGTATAACGGGAATTTTTTTATTCTATTTAGTGTTTTATAATTAGTTGATGACGCAATGTGTTAGTGATGATGTGTCAATAGGAAGGGAAGCCCACTATTTTTGGATGTAAAATGTTACGGGGACTCTTAAAGTTGGGGTAAATATAGAATACAAGGTTGATACTATGTTATCATCGATGATGACATGGTATCACTTATTAATAAAATTTTAACTGAGAAAAGTGAATATTGCTTGGGCATATATGACAAAAGAGTGGAAAGTTATTTATTTATTTGTTTTAGTATTATTGATAGGTGATATTATATCGCTTTGTCACGTGGTATTATTGTTTTAGTGAGAGAGAGAGAGTGCACCACGCATACACACACCATTAGAGAATGTGTTTGTGTGTGTCTATTCTTTAATTCCACCATTCTTTATTACAATAATGTTATATAAATTTAAAAATTAGACTTAAAAAGTAAATTAAATAATTATATTCATTGATTTTACTGTGAATCTTAACATTTATTAGAACTCACTATCTATTTAATGGTTACAANGTTTTGACATTTTCACCACCCAAAAAGGGACATTAAATTCCTCCCTTCTTGTGTTGTTATCAGATCAAGTTTTTAGTCAGTAAGACTTCCAATACCAAACTCAACTTTCCAAACAATATCGCATAGTTGCTAGGCGTAGTTTGTAAATTGGCTCAGTCATTCACCATTGGAAACACGACAAGCCCAGGCCAGTAGAGATGGTTTAGCCATATGCGATGAATAGCAAGAAGCCANTTACTTACCAACTCAAGCCACAAACAATAAAATCAATAGTAAAGATGCCTAAATACTTTTACCAAGTGCATATCGCTTGGGCTTATTTGGTAAAAGAGTGGAAAATTATTTATTTATATAGTAGGTTAGTTTTTGATTTTTATTTATTTATTTGTTTTAGTATTATTGGTTGGTGATATTATATCGTTTTGTCACGTGGTATTATTGTTGTAGTGAGAGAGATAGTACACCACGCATACACACACCATTAGAGAATGTGTTTGTGTGTCTATTCTTTAATTCCACCATTCTTTATTAAAGTAATATTATATAAATTTAAAAATTAGACTTAAAAAGTAAATTTAATAATTATATTTATTGATTTTACTGTGAATATCAACATTTATTAGAATTTGCTATCTATTCAATGGTTATGATTTTAAGTTTACATTTTAAGCCTGTGTAACATTGTTGTTACTTACCAACTCAAGCCACAAACAATAAAATCAATAGTAAAGATGCCTAAATACCTTAACCAAGTGCTTGTTATGGTAGAAAACTGAGGAATGCCAATTTAAACAGTAAGCAAGATGTCTACATCATCTTCTGGCAATCTGGAGGAGAAAAATATAAAATAAATAAACACACAAGAAACACTTCACCTACACTTTCACCTTTCTTTGCAAGAGTTCCAATATCAGGATACACTTGTGCCAGTGAGATCAACTTGTGTCACTGCTGTGTTGATTGCATCGATGACATCCATCTTTCCCCTATTCACTGCCTCATCCATAGGGGTCCTTTCGTGGCTAAACATGCATCCAACAAGAAAATGACACAAGTTTTAAAAAAANTGAAGACCATAAATTTAGTCTTCCTATAAGGGTTCCAACAACACGCCACTAAAAGGCCATAACAAGTGTGTGAGGTGGGTGGNGCAAGAGTTCCAATATCAGGACACACTTGTGCCAGTGAGATCAACTTGTGCCACTGCTGTGTTGATCGCATCGATGACATCCATCTTTCCCCTACTCACTGCCTCATCCATAGGAGTCCTTTCGTGGCTAAACATGCATCCAACAAGAAAATGACACAAGTTTTAAAAACAAATTGTTGACATATGAATCATGTTTTCTTTCAAATTCAGCGGGGTAGATGAGTGGATCATGCTTTCCCCATGATTTAGTGTGTTGATTTCGTGTGATCAACATGATTCTACAGAAAGCTTGTTTTGAACTCACAGTTTTACATTGAAAAGCATGCGTATACAACACTCTTACANGCATATGACAACAAGGTTTTAGGGTGGATATGGATGGTGGGTACCTCAAGCAAGGCCGTGACGTTGTCCGGCGTCGTGTCCGGCGGAGTCTGCTCTGCTGCGTTCGTGTTCGTGTTCGTGTTCGTGTTCGCGTTCGCGTCCGCCCCCATTCCTGTCGTGCTCGGTACCCGCAGCCGTCGGATGGTCAGTGCTTCACGGGTATATGAATGGGGTAATTTGCAATCTGCACCTTATAATATGTAAATAATTTCTCTTTCGTCCTTAAAATTTTAATTGAAACAATTTTTTCCTTAAATATTAAGCTATAATTTTTCGAGTGTTTGGAATTGCTGTCAAAGTTCTCAAATTATTGCAATTTGACCCAAAAATTTTATAACTCCACCTATAAGAATTGCATGCATCATAGTAACAAAAAACACTTTTTCACTATGTAGACTTACCCTGCTACGTTGGTACACGATATTATTTTTACAAGCGAATGGAATTTGATGGTGTTGCATAATTGAGCAGAGTCGTAATCTTTAGGGTCAGAGAGTCACTAGAAGGCCCAATCAAAGTTACTAAACTCTCAAGAATTGAGTAAGTGTGATGGGGATCACAAACAGAGAGTTTTATAGTAATTCATCAGTTTGGGAATTCAGCTAATTTACTCTCAATGAAATGTCTTGCTCCTAGAGAAGACGTTATTGACAAAAAGGAGAGATTACACTGAGTATTTGCTTAGGATAGTTGCATGTGTTTTATTGTAACGGATGCGTCTGTTATATAGTTACCGTGGATAGTGTTGAGACGGTTGCGGCTTCCTTGCCTAAATATTAGACCGTTTAAGGTTTATTAGTGGTACTTCGGTGAAAATTAGTTGTCATTCTTGTTATTATTTGAACGGAAATCCCAAGAGCCGTTGACAGCGCGTATGTATCGAATATAAAAAAATTTCCTTTAAAATCCTACTAGACAAAATTAGGATTTACCTTCGAGATCTCTCGAAACTGATCTCGTCTCAGCACGAATGTAGAACAAAACAACAACTATAGTCCGACGAACCTCGCGGCCTTCTATCGTATATCTCGCGACGTCAGAATTCAGATGTAGTATGGGCTGCCAAGACCTCCGAATCCTTACTCTCTCTTTCAGCCTCCCTAAAAAAACGTGAGCAAAAATAAGATGCTGAAATAGAAAACCTAGACGTTTATATACGACAGAGACCCTAAAGAGAAATAAGGATTGAGCTCTCAATGGGCTTAGAATTTCTATATTCAACCCAGAACAATTATCATTCAGTCCATTAATAATAAGTCAGTCCACTAAAAATTTATTATTGATCTACTGAGTCTTATCTCAAAATTATATTCGAGATCTTTATTTATTATATGCTTAATAATCTTCACACGTTTAANATCATGATTCGGTCTGTTGGGAGCTTGAGCCAGTTGCTGCTTTGTGGTGAGTATAGCAGTTCACTTGTTAGTGGAACCTCCAAACATTTGAGGGTAAGAAACCTCTTCTGTCAAAACATAGTCAGACCCTAAAGTAGTGGGTTCAGATTACAGGAGCTGTTACACAAAAGAATCCCAAGAATCCATGGTGAATGTGAGGTGTAGGGGAGTCCAGAATGCAATAGAGTAGGTTGACAAGGTTTCATACATAGGTAAGCATTGTTTCCAACAGGTGCTCTGAGGACTTAAAAGAGAAAAGGGAAAACAAGAAAACATGCTAAGGAGAGAATGTACAGAAGAACTATTTTAGTGACAAGGAGCTTTTGAAGGCCAAAGTGAACTGGTACAAAGAGGCATTCACAAGAGGGTTTGGTGTTCAAGTTTTGTGCTATGTGTCCTTTTCTGAATTTGGGGCATGGTTACTTGTAGAGGAATTTGGAAAAGAAGGGCCTTTGAAAAGGGAAAAGTGTGCCCACTTTGGCTGAAATGCTAGTGGAGGCTTCTGTTGAGTAAATCTTGCGTGTAGGTTACTAGTACAGAGAACATGGGCATGAAGTTGAGTGACATGGGTCAGAGGTGTGTGTTAAATCGGCAATAGTATCTCCCATTTTCGGCCCGATCATGGCATAGCAGCCCATATTGGGTCCCCACGACATGACCTATCGACGAAACCACATGCAATACCATTTACAAATATGTTGGGCCTTGCTCTCTAAACCCAGAAGTTTCGGTACCAATTTGCCTCCCACAAGATCACATAGCTTATCAGGCATGGTGGTGGAATGAACTCATGCCAGAGTTTCATTGCACATGATCTAAGAGAGTGTGATGGCCACATACAAGCGTTTCGCTGCAACTCTACCCAATTTGGGACAAGGAGTAGAACGTACCGCGCCTATTCCATATTGCACATAACTAACCAGCAGCCAGGCAAGCTATGAACCACGGGCACTCTCAAGAAAGTGACGTATCCGTGTCGGACACGTATCGGACACCGACACTCTTCGGACACTTTTGAAAACATGTCCGATATTTTTTATCCGTGTCCATAATTAAATAATAAAATTTTAATTTCGGACACGTGTCCGACACTGCTTTGGTGACGTGTCCGACACTTCTTTGGTAACGTGTTCGACAATTCTTTAAAACATATCTACTACTAAATAATAAACATGTGTTGAAATGTGATTAACAATACTTAAAAAATTTGAGAACATATAATTATAAACACTAGACATGTTAAAGTTATACTTTAAATATAATAATAAAAACAAAAGATGTATAAAAGTTCTAAAAAAAAAGAATTGAGAAAATGAGAGAAATTATATATTAAGTACACAATGTCTACAAAAAAAAATTGATAATTATTGACTATTTTGAGGATGCTTGTGTAAAAATTCACACTGATAACTAGACATAAGATTTAATTATCATAAAATTTTGAATTTTTCATGAATTATATATCATTATCACTATATTTGCAATAAATTATATAATGTTATATATAAAATATAATTTTTTGTACGTATCCCCAATGTGTTTGTTTCCTTTTTTTAAAAATGTCGTCTCAACGCGTCCGTGTCGTGTCATATCTGTGTCCCGTGTCCATGTCCATGCAGCTTAGCAGGCAAGATGTCCCTAGCGTGTCTATCCAAGTTGAGCGTGGGACCTCAAGGATAGCTGATGTAAGAAAGTGAGAGCAGCGGATCACCTCCTGGGGCATTGTTATTCTGCGTTTGCATGTTACATCTAGAAGAGTGACAACAGGAGCAACCACTAAGAGCTTTGTCCAGCACCTATTTAGGTTGTCGTAGCCTATGTATTATCTCTCGCTGCAAATGGGCCACCTTTAATAATCTCTGAGAGAACTTACTTATACATTATACCTACCTCGTCTCATTAGGTCTGACAAAAAAGTATGCATCCTTCTCATTTAAATCAAATGCCCATTCCCAGTTTTGGCATAATGCATTAGGCTAAATTAACCAGAGAAATCTCAGAAATTGCAATTATGACAACATATGCAATACGGTCAACACCTAATATCCAACTTCCAAATAAATCTAGGCAACAAGCATAACTCATAAACTAAGTACACAAACTAAAGCAGATATGAGTGAAAACATCTCATATTTTGTATGTATAAGCTCCCTCATGTCAACACATGGAAGACACTCTACACTTGCGGCACATCTTGGGTAACAAATAGTTGTATCAAATAAAATTACACCTTTTCTGTATCTTCATTATTTACTGGATACGAGCACAATTTGTGTATACAGTTACAAGGAGCTAATAAAAGCAATACACCGTTAGCATAGTCTCCATGCTCATTGGTAAGAATCATCCAACAAAATAAAGCATCATCAATATATAAACGACCTAATGCCCTTCCAGAAACCTTATTATCCCACTTGAGTCAACTCATTATCACGTTTTCGTCACAGTTTTCCAGGTCTCTTACTTCCAAAAGCAGTAATACCAACAGGAGTTGAGGAAATTAACTAACGTGGACAACCAAGATTCTGGATTAACTAACCAATCTATTCAACCTTTTCCAAAGTGTTGATAACTGAAATAGAGGATGAACATATAATAAAACAATTAATGCCAACGAATTATCCTACTATGTTCAGAGCTAATGCAGGGAATTACTCTGACCTGTTCGGCCCTGTGAGTCTGTAGAATGAAGAGAAACACCAGCAGAAGACAAGCTCATGACATCATCAATATCGTCAAACCTAGCAGCCTGTTAAAGAATAAAATCAAAATTCAATAACTGATTGACTGTGCTCATAGCCATTAACAGTTGATCATGTTACTACAATGTTGTACTTGCTGTGGTCACTGGCCAAGGAAGTTTTATACTACTGATAGGCTGCCAACTAAACAAAGCATACCCTCTTCAAAATGCCCAAAGTATCTCGAATAGATTTATTGATCAATAACAACTAGCATTCATTCTTGTCATTGATTTCAAATTACAAATAATTTGTTTTGACATTTTCACCACCCAAAAAGGGACATTAAATTCCTCCCTTCTTGTGTTGTTATCAGATCAAGTTTTTAGTCAGTAAGACTTCCAATACCAAACTCAACTTTCCAAACAATATCGCATAGTTGCTAGGCGTAGTTTGTAAATTGGCTCAGTCATTCACCATTGGAAACACGACAAGCCCAGGCCAGTAGAGATGGTTTAGCCATATGCGATGAATAGCAAGAAGCCAAAAACCATGATAAACTAAAAATGGAGGCAAAAAACAAAAGCTGGTCAAGGCTATGAAAATGGCATGGACTCTTCTATAAACATAGAGGAAATAGTCATCCTGCTAAATGGGGAAGATTAGTTAGAATAACGGTTTCCTGTGAATAGTGAATATGCTTAATTTCTTTTTCCCAGGATTGTTCTTTACTCTACAGTTTTTGGAACCCGTGTATAATAACAAAGAAGATGTCTGTGCTAGATGGGTAACTTCCCGGTCAAAAAGTCCTGAAGCTTTTAGTAAGTTGACGAAAGAGATCATCTAGAACATATATTTCGAGAATGCTAGGTGAACTGATACAGATCTGGCCTTTAGCATCATTTGCACAAAGCACTCATATTCAAAATATGATCCAGTGATCTCATAATGTTAGCACAAACATGACAAAATTTATAGAACTTTCTCTTATTTCCCTTTATTTATTCAACAATCAAAAATGCAATCAATCACTTTTGTGAATATTAACCCCCACACAATTGGGCAATGTAACCAAGTGATCATAGTTTGTGGGTTTGACTCTAAAGCAACTATAGACCCCTGAATCTCAAATAACAGTTAGAAAGATAAACTGAAGACCATAAATTTAGTCTTCCTATAAGGGTTCCAACAACACGCCACTAAAAGGCCATAACAAGTGTGTGAGGTGGGTGGGTGTCGATGGGTATATCCTCCAGGAAAAAAAAAAAATAAATATATATATATATATATACACACACACAGACCCTGATCATAGAACAGACCATTGTGACAAGAAACACAAAGCAGTGCTCATACGTATCAACAAAAAAAAAAGACAAATTATGCAGTAAAGAAGAAAAGAAACACATGAAGACAGTGATTGCGAGATAATATAAGTGTGTGTAAGCATATGACAACAAGGTTTTAGGGTGGATATGGATGGTGGGTACCTCAAGCAAGGCCGTGACGTTGTCCGGCGTCGTGTCCGGCGGAGTCTGCTCTGCTGCGTTCGTGTTCGTGTTCGTGTTCGTGTTCGCGTTCGCGTCCGCCCCCATTCCTGTCGTGCTCGGTACCCGCAGCCGTCGGATGGTCAGTGCTTCACGGGTATATGAATGGGGTAATTTGCAATCTGCACCTTATAATATGTAAATAATTTCTCTTTCGTCCTTAAAATTTTAATTGAAACAATTTTTTCCTTAAATATTAAGCTATAATTTTTCGAGTGTTTGGAATTGCTGTCAAAGTTCTCAAATTATTGCAATTTGACCCAAAAATTTTATAACTCCACCTATAAGAATTGCATGCATCATAGTAACAAAAAACACTTTTTCACTATGTAGACTTACCCTGCTACGTTGGTACACGATATTATTTTTACAAGCGAATGGAATTTGATGGTGTTGCATAATTGAGCAGAGTCGTAATCTTTAGGGTCAGAGAGTCACTAGAAGGCCCAATCAAAGTTACTAAACTCTCAAGAATTGAGTAAGTGTGATGGGGATCACAAACAGAGAGTTTTATAGTAATTCATCAGTTTGGGAATTCAGCTAATTTACTCTCAATGAAATGTCTTGCTCCTAGAGAAGACGTTATTGACAAAAAGGAGAGATTACACTGAGTATTTGCTTAGGATAGTTGCATGTGTTTTATTGTAACGGATGCGTCTGTTATATAGTTACCGTGGATAGTGTTGAGACGGTTGCGGCTTCCTTGCCTAAATATTAGACCGTTTAAGGTTTATTAGTGGTACTTCGGTGAAAATTAGTTGTCATTCTTGTTATTATTTGAACGGAAATCCCAAGAGCCGTTGACAGCGCGTATGTATCGAATATAAAAAAATTTCCTTTAAAATCCTACTAGACAAAATTAGGATTTACCTTCGAGATCTCTCGAAACTGATCTCGTCTCAGCACGAATGTAGAACAAAACAACAACTATAGTCCGACGAACCTCGCGGCCTTCTATCGTATATCTCGCGACGTCAGAATTCAGATGTAGTATGGGCTGCCAAGACCTCCGAATCCTTACTCTCTCTTTCAGCCTCCCTAAAAAAACGTGAGCAAAAATAAGATGCTGAAATAGAAAACCTAGACGTTTATATACGACAGAGACCCTAAAGAGAAATAAGGATTGAGCTCTCAATGGGCTTAGAATTTCTATATTCAACCCAGAACAATTATCATTCAGTCCATTAATAATAAGTCAGTCCACTAAAAATTTATTATTGATCTACTGAGTCTTATCTCAAAATTATATTCGAGATCTTTATTTATTATATGCTTAATAATCTTCACACGTTTAAAATTACAGATGTCAATCAATTAAATAAATCACTGACAATTATATTTAATTGACTTCTATTATTCTTTAAGACCTTACTACTCAACTTATTGTCATGTCGGATAATTAAATTCATCTACAAGGTTTGACATGGACAAAACTTACGAACTTTCTCAAAAGGACATCATCAACCCATTTAAATACTAAGACGTTTTTTTCTTTAATATTTAATTTTTACCATACAAATAACATTGTCTTCGAAATCATCAAGCTTNATATCTACTACTAAATAATAAACATGTGTTGAAATGTGATTAACAATACTTAAAAATTTGAGAACATATAATTATAAACACTAGACATGTTAAAGTTATACTTTAAATATAGTAATAAAAACAAAAGATGTATAAAAGTTCTAAAAAAAAAGAATTGAGAAAATGAGAGAAATTATATATTAAGTACACATTGTCTACAAAAAAAAAATTGATAATTATTGACTATTTTGAGGATGCTTGTGTAAAAATTCACACTGATAANATAATCATAAGATATTTATTATCTTATTAAATCAGTAAAAGATAATAACATCAGCACGAGTCTGTTCAATATACAAAATGTACTAGTACAATAATCTGAGACATTAAACAATCTTCTATAGTCAAGACAAACTATGTCAGAATATTACACTATAATCATACCGATGGCGTGTCCAATTTCATCTACGATTATGAACATATACTTATATTATACAAGGGATCCGATAATCTGATCTTTTGTGTATAAGCCGAACTCTACACCCCAGATTATCTATAATGTAAAATATAAAGTTGATAAGTTTGAGCCTTTGATTATAATTGGACTTTTAACATGGATTTGGGCCTTTTGAACTTGGCCTATCAATATATTTGTAACCCTCANGAATTTTTCATGAATTATATATCATTATCACTATATTTGCAATAAATTATATAATGTTATATATAAAATATAATTTTTTGTACGTATCCCCAATGTGTTTGTTTCCTTTTTTTAAAAATGTCGTCTCAACGCGTCCGTGTCGTGTCATATCTGTGTCCCGTGTCCATGTCCATGCAGCTTAGCAGGCAAGATGTCCCTAGCGTGTCTATCCAAGTTGAGCGTNTTGCACATGATCTAAGAGAGTGTGATGGCCACATACAAGCGTTTCGCTGCAACTCTACCCAAGTTTGGGACAAGGAGTAGAACGTACCGCGCCTATTCCATATTGGACATAACTAACCAGCAGCCAGGCAAGCTATGAACCACGGGCACTCTCAAGAAGGTGACGTATCCGTGTCGGACACGTATCGGACACCGACACTCTTCGGACACTTTTGAAAACATGTCCGATATTTTTTATCCGTGTCCATAATTAAATAATAAAATTTTAATTTCGGACACGTGTCCGACACTGCTTTGGTGACGTGTCCGACACTTCTTTGGTAACGTGTTCGACAATTCTTTAAAACATATCTACTACTAAATAATAAACATGTGTTGAAATGTGATTAACAATACTTAAAAATTTGAGAACATATAATTATAAACACTAGACATGTTAAAGTTATACTTTAAATATAGTAATAAAAACAAAAGATGTATAAAAGTTCTAAAAAAAAAGAATTGAGAAAATGAGAGAAATTATATATTAAGTACACAATGTCTACAAAAAAAAATTGATAATTATTGACTATTTTGAGGATGCTTGTGTAAAAATTCACACTGATGACTAGACATAAGATTTAATTATCATAAAATTTTGAATTTTTCATGAATTATATATCATTATCACTATATTTGCAATAAATTATATAATGTTATATATAAAATATAATTTTTTGTACGTATCCCCAATGTGTTTGTTTCCTTTTTTTAAAAATGTCGTCTCAACGCGTCCGTGTCGTGTCATATCTGTGTCCCGTGTCCATGTCCATGCAGCTTAGCAGGCAAGATGTCCCTAGCGTGTCTATCCAAGTTGAGCGTGGGACCTCAAGGATAGCTGATGTAAGAAAGTGAGAGCAGCGGATCACCTCCTGGGGCATTGTTATTCTGCGTTTGCATGTTACATCTAGAAGAGTGACAACAGGAGCAACCACTAAGAGCTTTGTCCAGCACCTATTTAGGTTGTCGTAGCCTATGTATTATCTCTCGCTGCAAATGGGCCACCTTTAATAATCTCTGAGAGAACTTACTTATACATTATACCTACCTCGTCTCATTAGGTCTGACAAAAAAGTATGCATCCTTCTCATTTAAATCAAATGCCCATTCCCAGTTTTGGCATAATGCATTAGGCTAAATTAACCAGAGAAATCTCAGAAATTGCAATTATGACAACATATGCAATACGGTCAACACCTAATATCCAACTTCCAAATAAATCTAGGCAACAAGCATAACTCATAAACTAAGTACACAAACTAAAGCAGATATGAGTGAAAACATCTCATATTTTGTATGTATAAGCTCCCTCATGTCAACACATGGAAGACACTCTACACTTGCGGCACATCTTGGGTAACAAATAGTTGTATCAAATAAAATTACACCTTTTCTGTATCTTCATTATTTACTGGATACGAGCACAATTTGTGTATACAGTTACAAGGAGCTAATAAAAGCAATACACCGTTAGCATAGTCTCCATGCTCATTGGTAAGAATCATCCAACAAAATAAAGCATCATCAATATATAAACGACCTAATGCCCTTCCAGAAACCTTATTATCCCACTTGAGTCAACTCATTATCACGTTTTCGTCACAGTTTTCCAGGTCTCTTACTTCCAAAAGCAGTAATACCAACAGGAGTTGAGGAAATTAACTAACGTGGACAACCAAGATTCTGGATTAACTAACCAATCTATTCAACCTTTTCCAAAGTGTTGATAACTGAAATAGAGGATGAACATATAATAAAACAATTAATGCCAACGAATTATCCTACTATGTTCAGAGCTAATGCAGGGAATTACTCTGACCTGTTCGGCCCTGTGAGTCTGTAGAATGAAGAGAAACACCAGCAGAAGACAAGCTCATGACATCATCAATATCGTCAAACCTAGCAGCCTGTTAAAGAATAAAATCAAAATTCAATGACTGATTGACTGTGCTCATAGCCATTAACAGTTGATCATGTTACTACAATGTTGTACTTGCTGTGGTCACTGGCCAAGGAAGTTTTATACTACTGATAGGCTGCCAACTAAACAAAGCATACCCTCTTCAAAATGCCCAAAGTATCTCGAATAGATTTATTGATCAATAACAACTAGCATTCATTCTTGTCATTGATTTCAAATTACAAATAATTTGTTTTGACATTTTCACCACCCAAAAAGGGACATTAAATTCCTCCCTTCTTGTGTTGTTATCAGATCAAGTTTTTAGTCAGTAAGACTTCCAATACCAAACTCAACTTTCAAAACAATATCGCATAGTTGCTAGGCGTAGTTTGTAAATTGGCTCAGTCATTCACCATTGGAAACACGACAAGCCCAAGCCAGTAGAGATGGTTTAGCCATATGCGATGAATAGCAAGAAGCCAAAAACCATGATAAACTAAAAATGGAGGCAAAAAACAAAAGCTGGTCAAGGCTATGAAAATGGCATGGACTCTTCTATAAACATAGAGGAAATAGTCATCCTGCTAAATGGGGAAGATTAGTTAGAATAACGGTTTCCTGTGAATAGTGAATATGCTTAATTTCTTTTTCCCAGGATTGTTCTTTACTCTACAGTTTTTGGAACCCGTGTATAATAACAAAGAAGATGTCTGTGCTAGATGGGTAACTTCCCGGTCAAAAAGTCCTGAAGCTTTTAGTAAGTTGACGAAAGAGATCATCTAGAACATATATTTCGAGAATGCTAGGTGAACTGATACAGATCTGGCCTTTAGCATCATTTGCACAAAGCACTCATATTCAAAATATGATCCAGTGATCTCATAATGTTAGCACAAACATGACAAAATTTATAGAACTTTCTCTTATTTCCCTTTATTTATTCAACAATCAAAAATGCAATCAATCACTTTTGTGAATATTAACCCCCACACAATTGGGCAATGTAACCAAGTGATCATAGTTTGTGGGTTTGACTCTAAAGCAACTATAGACCCCTGAATCTCAAATAACAGTTAGAAAGATAAACTGAAGACCATAAATTTAGTCTTCCTATAAGGGTTCCAACAACACGCCACTAAAAGGTCATAACAAGTGTGTGAGGTGGGTGGGTGTCGATGGGTACATCCTCCAGGAAAAAAAAAATATATATATATATATATACACACACACAGACCCTGATCATAGAACAGACCATTGTGACAAGAAACACAAAGCAGTGCTCATACGTATCAACAAAAAAAAAAGACAAATTATGCAGTAAAGAAGAAAAGAAACACATGAAGACAGTGATTGCGAGATAATATAAGTGTGTGTAAGCATATGACAACAAGGTTTTAGGGTGGATATGGATGGTGGGTACCTCAAGCAAGGCCGTGACGTTCTCCGGCGTCGTGTCCGGCGGAGTCTGCTCTGCTGCGTTCGTGTTCGTGTTCGCGTCCGCCCCCATTCCTGTCGTGCTCGGTACCCGCAGCCGTCGGATAGTCAGTGCTTCACGGGTATATGAATGGGGTAATTTGCAATCTACACCTTATAATATGTAAATAATTTCTCTTTCGTCCTTAAAATTTTAATTGAAACAATTTTTTCCTTAAATATAATTTTTCGTATGTCTGGAATTGCTGTCAAAGTTCTCAAATTATTTCAATTTGACCCAAAAAATTTTATAACTCCACCTATAAGAATTGCATGCATCATAGTAACAAAAAACACTTTTTCACTGTGTAGACTTACCCTGCTACGTTGGTACACGATATTATTTTTACAAGCGAATGGAATTTGATGGTGTTGCATAATTGAGCAGAGTTGTAATCTTTAGGGTCAGAGAGTCACTAGAAGGCCCAATCAAAGTTACTAAACTCTCAAGAATTGAGTAAGTGTGATGGGGGATCACAAACAGAGAGTTTTATAGTAATTCATCAGTTTGGGAGTTCAGCTAATTCACTCTCAATGGAATTTCTTGTTCCTAGAGAAGACGTTATTAATAAAAAGGAGAGATTACACTGAGTATTTGCTTAGGCTAGTTGCATGTGTTTTATTGTAACAGATGCGTCTGTTATATAGTTATCGTGGATAGTGCTGAGACGATTGCGGCTTCCTTGCCTAAATATTAGACCGTTTAAGGTTTATTAGTGGTACTTCGGTGAAAGTTAGTTGTCATTCTTGTTATTATTTGAACGAAAATTTCAAGAGCCGTTGACAGTGCGTATGTATCAAATATAAAAAAAATTCCTTTAAAATCCTACAAGACAAAATTAGGATTTACCTTCGAGATCTCTCGAAACTGTTCTCGTCTCAGCACGAATGTAGAACAGAACAACAACTATAGCCCGACGAACCTCGCGGCCTTCTATCGTATATCTCGCGACGTCAGAATTCAAATATAGTGTGGGCTGCCAAGACCTCCGAATCCTTACTCTCTCTTTCAGCCTCCCAAAAAAAATGTGAGTAAAGATAAGATGCTGAAATAGAAAACTTAGATGTCTATATACAACAAAGACCTTAAAGAGAAATAAGGATTGAGCTCTCAATGGGCTTAGGATTTCTATATTCAACCCAGAACAATTATCCTACAGTCCATTAATAATAAGTCAATCCACTAAAAATTTATTATTAATCTACTGAGTCTTATCTCAAAATTATATTCGAGCTCCTTATTTATTATATGCTTAATAATCTTCACACGTTTTAAATTACAGATGTCAATCAATTAAATAAATCACTGACAATTATATTTAATTGACTTCTATTATTCTTTAAGACCTTACTACTCAACTTATTGTCATATTGGATAATTAAATTCATCTACAGGATTTGACATGGACAAAACTTACGAACTTTCTCAAAAGGACATCATCAACCCATTTAAATACTAAGACGTTGTTTTCTTTAATATTTAATTTTTATCATACAAATAACATTGTCTTTGAAATCATCGAGTGTNCATCATCAACCCATTTAAATACTAAGACGTTTTTTTCTTTAATATTTAATTTTTACCATACAAATAACATTGTCTTCGAAATCATCAAGCTTATTGACTCAATATGAATCTCTCTCTTTGATGAATTAAAATGACAAACATTATATGCACATGACAATTAAATATTTAGAGATTAAGAGCATAAACAATCATAATAATCATAAGATATTTATTATCTTATTAAATCAGTAAAAGATAATAACATCAGCATGGGTCTGTTCAATATACAAAATGTACTAGTGCAATAATCTGAGACATTAAACAATCTTCTATAGTCAAGACAAACTATGCCAGAATATTACACTATAATCATACCGATGGCGTGTCCAATTTCATCTACGATTATGAACATATATTTATATTATACAAGGGATCCAATAATCTGATCTTCTGTGTATAAACCGAACTCTACACTCCAGATTATCTATAATGTAAAATATAAAATTGATAAGTTTGAGCTTTTGATTATAATTGGACTTTTAACATGGATTTGGGCCTTTTGAACTCGGCCTATCAATATATTTGTAACCCTTAAGTATATTTGCAAACACACAAACAACAATTACTCAATGAGAATATTACCCTTACAAGATAATTTGTATTAAACATTTATTCAATATAAAATTTTAAATTTTATTAAATTCATCCCAAAAAGTTGACCATAATGACACCACTTAGTTGGGAAAAAACAAAGGAAGTTGTTTGGTCAAACACAATTTGTACACACAGCTTCTACAATTAGTTAACTTGTCGTAAGGTTGTCGGTCTTCTACTATAATCTACATCCGTCACCGCGCACGACATCTCTGGAGGAGCTCCGCATCCTGTACTCCACCGCTTTGCTGGAAAGGGGAGTACTTCTCTCACCTACCGTGGCGTCATATGCACAACCCGTCCTACCTCCTTACCCCTTGGGGCTTATTCATCATCTTTCCAAATTTCACTTATCAAATTAATACCAATTAATCTATCGAATTAGTGGTCTAGTGATAAGTCATTTTTATTTAGGATTGTCCTTAACTCTCGTGTAGTTATGAACTAAGATTCGATTTATAGAAGTAACGCAATTTGTTTGTTAACTTGGTGGTACTATGATGACAGAATGTCCTTTTGGATTAATAACTATGACTTAAATTAAATATTCTACAGTACGGGAGATCCTTTCTTATGGTCATGTCTAGGGGATTACTACCTAAGGGTAGCCCCTCCCCCCTTTTCTAGTTCAAAAAACATTTAATATCAATTATTAATTAGTAAGATTAATCCAAAAGTTTATTAAATGAGATATAAAAAATTTATATACACATCATTCCTTCCTAGAAAATTGATCCAAATATCTTTTCATAGTTTTTTCTTGACAAATTGTCAACCATTAACAAGTAAAAGACTCGTTTAACTGTAATAGATTCCACTTGAATATAAATTGGGTGGAGGATAATGATTGGTCTAATGATCACCAATTCCTTTATTAGATGTTAAAGTTGTGAGTTTGAATCTTGTCATCTCTCTCCTATAATAGTTCGTAAGTTTGAATCTCGTCATTTCTCTCGTATATTAGTTGACCTAATAATTACTGCCTCTGTTGTTAGATATTAAAATTATGAGTTCTTCGTTATTTTTCTCGCAGTAATAATGTCTGACCCAAAAAAAGAAATTATTGTATTTGGTTGGTNATAGAAGTAACGCAATTTGTTTGTTAACTTGGTGGTACTATGATGACAGAATGTCCTTTTGGATTAATAACTATGACTTAAATTAAATATTCTACAGTACGGGAGATCCTTTCTTATGGTCATGTCTAGGGGATTACTACCTAAGGGTAGCCCCTCCCCCCTTTTCTAGTTCAAAAAACATTTAATATCAATTATTAATTAGTAAGATTAATCCAAAAGTTTATTAAATGAGATATAAAAAATTTATATACACATCATTCCTTCCTAGAAAATTGATCCAAATATCTTTTCATAGTTTTTTCTTGACAAATTGTCAACCATTAACAAGTAAAAGACTCGTTTAACTGTAATAGATTCCACTTGAATATAAATTGGGTGGAGGATAATGATTGGTCTAATGATCACCAATTCCTTTATTAGATGTTAAAGTTGTGAGTTTGAATCTTGTCATCTCTCTCCTATAATAGTTCGTAAGTTTGAATCTCGTCATTTCTCTCGTATATTAGTTGACCTAATAATTACTGCCTCTGTTGTTAGATATTAAAATTATGAGTTCTTCGTTATTTTTCTCGCAGTAATAATGTCTGACCCAAAAAAAGAAATTATTGTATTTGGTTGGTCTCATTGTAATCTTTGATATTATGCTATTGCATAAAAAATGAATTTTCTCAACATATTCAAATTAACCGATCTTGTATGTTATTACTTACCTAAAATCGAGCAACCCAATAAAGTTATTAAAATACATAAAATAATCAGATTCTTTTTTGTGCACTGTCGTTGTTGAAGCTAATAATAACAAATTGAGCATTCCAGCTTATCAAGCGTATCGAAAGAAACGAGTTTGTATCGAATTTTAATATATTCGTAGCATATCAAATTTGTATTGCGTGAACTAATATAAATACGAGTCATGTTGTATATGTTTTTAATTAACTTTAGTCATACATAGTTTATTTATTAATTGTGTTGCGTTAAAATTATTCATTTATAAAATAGGTGGCTTAAAAAGACTCAAACCTTCTAAGATTTACCTGATACAAATTTGTCTTAGTATACGATGATGCACAAAATAGTTTTGCACACCACTCATCAAGTGTGAATAATAAATGCAAGAAATAAAATAAAGAGATGGAGAGACACAAGTAATTTATAGTGGTGTTCGGTCAACTCGATCTCCTACGTCCACTCTTAAATGACTCTGATCGCCGGATACTTTATTAACTCAAGGGCGTGAGGAACAGAAAGTATAAACTTTTTGGGAGATGAGAGAATCTTGCTCAGATAAAGTGATATCTACCTCCCAAGTGTTGGTGGGACTTACAATTTATAATCGTCTTCCTAATAGATTTGGACAAAATATTAGTAAGTAATTGGCTAATTTGTTGGATTTGACGAGCTCTTCTCAACGTGCTAGGCAGTTGCGGTGTTCTCCATGAGATTCGGTCAAAGGATGAAGTGAGGTGTTGACCATCTCCAGAGCAGCGAGGATAGAGTTTTGGATGATCTTGTTTGCTCTCTTAGTTCCTTGAGCTGCTGAGCTTGACCGGGCTAATCACATTGATAAGCTTGACCGGGTAGAGCTGATAAGCTTGACCGGGTTGAGCTGATGAGCTTGACCAAGTTGGCCATACTGGGCTGAATTTGCTGAATCTCTTGGAGTCAGACTATAAACTTGAACTAGATTTATAACATGAGTTGGGTCTTTGAGCTTGACCCATCAGTATATATTAAATAAAATTCATTATTAATTTAATAAAAATAATATATTAAATTTTAAAATTAAATATAAGAGTCGTTGTTGTTTGATTAGATATTATTATATTAACCTAATACCAAAAAAAAATAATTATATAAATATAATTAACTTGAAACAATTATATTGCGTAAATATGTAATGCCATCAGCTATGCCCCGGTTGCACAACAACCCTATATTATATGTGGAAAAGAACGAATTGACTATAAAAATTACAATAAGGGAATCCTCTGTCTCTTATAATTCTAAATGGTACCCTTGTAGTTTTTCAAATCATACCGACAAGGCCTACTAGATTTGGACACACGTATCGAGGGGCATAGCCATTTTTTATTTTTGATGCACAACTTAATTACAAGACAATGGTAGGGTGTGCATAATTCAATACATTTTAATGACATTTAAAGTGGACAAATACTTGAGATCCCAAATGAGAGAGAAATATTTGATGAGTGGGTCGTGTCAATTTTTTTTAACAAAATTCACGGATCTAATGGTCCATATAAAAGAATTAACGTGACTCGCATGATTTGGCATATGTGATTTTATTGATTATTATTGAATAATTAGTTTGAACTAGATAATGATAGTGTTATCAATTCTAATCTAATCGGTATAACTAAAATTTATAATTGGTCAATTAAAAGAAACAGTTTCCTATACATCTACTTTGATAGGAAATGGAATTATGGTTGAACGAGAAAACTTAACGGTTTATGATTGGTCAATTAAGAGAAGTAGTTTTCTATACTTTGATGGGAAGTGGAATTATGGTTGAACAAGTAAACCGGTCCTATAAATATACACACACTTTATTGAGTTGTGTATCATAAAAGAGAGAGATTGATTTTTCAGGCTACATGAAAAGGGTTTTTGGATTAAGATTTACGATGACGGCTCTAGGTATGTTGATATGAGTATATAAAAATCATAATTGTTCTAGATCTTAGATTATAATGTTTTATTATGTATTATGAGTATGTTAAAATAATCATGATTGTTCTAGGTCTTGGATTATAATGTTTTAATTTTGTATTATGGGTATGTGAAAATCATGATTATTCTAGAGCTTGAAATTAGGGTTTGATTGATCTTTTGATAAAATATTTGGGGCGTAAGTGTAATATTTATCACATAAAGACTTTTAAGGGCTCTGTCTTTTAGAAGTTAGAAATTCCTCTCCTATTTAATTGTGATTCACAGCCTCCTTGGCTTCGTTCTCTCCTCCTACAGAGCCCTCCGCTCTCTTCTTGGAATAAGAATTATTCTTAGGAATCTAATCTTTCTTCTTTCTCTCTCTACATTTCCTCTGCAAATTTTCTCTTCTCTGTCTCTCCGATTAGATTCTCTTTTACGTATATATTAGTTCAACAACTTCTTAGCTTCTCCGTTGCCATAGAAGATGATGAGTACCGTCGTCAAGATCGATGGGGAAGAACCAACCGACCTTCTTGACGATCTATCGGCCCAAGAACAGGTGGGTTTCCTGTGATTCGCCTTTAGTTTCTATATTTTTTGTTGATTTTTGAACTTCTTGGACTATATCTTGATTGGTTTCCGAGAAAATTAACAGAGAATTCTTATGTTGTCCAATTTCCGTTGTTGCATTCTCTCCTAGAGGGCTCTTTTATTGGAATCGATTTTTCTCTCTTTACGTATATGACTTCGACAACATCTGAGCTTCTCTTTTCTTCTCCGGTGCCAAAGACGATGAGCACCGTCATCAAGGTCGATGGTGAAGAACTGGCCGACCTTCTTCATGATCTATCGGCCCAAGAACAGGTGGGTTTCGTCTGATTTTGTCGATTCTTGAACTTCTTGGACCACATCGTGCTTGTTTGCCGTGAAAAATTTAGCGGAGAATTCGTATGTTGTCCAATTTCTGTTGTTTCAATTTACCGAGGGACCATTATTACTTATTTCTGTTGTTGCATTATCTGCTCTCTTCTTGGAATAAGAATTGCGCTTTGGAATTTCTCTCTCTCTCTCTCTCTCGCATGTATATTATTACTTCGACAACTTGTTAACTTCTCTTTTCTTCTCCGGTGCCATAGACAATAAGTACCGTCGTCAAGATTGATGATCAAGAATCAACCGACCTTCTTGACGATCTATCGGCCCAAGAACAGGTGGGTTTCATGTGATTCGCCTTAGTTTCTATATTTTTGTCGATTCTTGAACATCTTGGATATTGATTGATTTCCGAGAAAATTAAAGTTGTTCAATTTCTGATTGTTTCAATACACCGAGGTACCATTATTGTTTATTTCTGCTGCTGCATTTTCTCCTGGAGGGCTCTTTTCTTCTTTGGAATCGATATTTCTCTCTGTAGATTTTCTATTCTCTTTCCGATTAAGTTCTCTTTTCTTCTCCGGTGCCATAGACAACGAGTACCATCGTCAAGATCGATAGTCAACAACCAACCGACCTTCTTGACGATCTATTGGGCCAAGAGCAGGTGGGTTTCTTGTGATTCCGCTTTAATTTCTATATTTTGTGCGTTCTTCAACTAGATCTTGCTTGGGTGGCGATAAATTTGACCAAAAATTACAAAAATATCTTAATATTATCCAATCATTATTATTTATTTTTGTTGTTTCAATTCACCGAGGGACCATTGGCAAAATGTAAAGTATCTTGTACATGTTCTTCAAATTTCTTGGCAACCAAATGGAGTATTAAGTCATATATTTTGCTTATATTTATTTTTGGGTTCATAGCATTTTGGTCAATCCTTTTTTGTTTGCCGAGAAAATCAATAGTGCAAGAAAATGTTGATTCTTCACTTTTGTTTCACAAAATTGGTTGTATTTAAATAAAATCTAGCAATTATGTGTATTAGGTTTTGTGTGGTTCTTTTGGAGGTTTTTTTGCAACTGGGAAGTGGGTCTTGTTAGTGTTATTTAATTGTATTTGTAACTGGGTGGATATAATTGATTTGGCTTTGTGTCTTTCGGAGCGAATTGCAGATTGCAGTGGAGCTTCCTCAAGTGAAGTGTGGGGATGGTCATCATGGGGTTTGTGCCATTTGTTTGTCTAAGATAATTCTTCAAGAAACTGCCCTTGTAAAAGGTTGCGAGCATGCCTACTGGTTTGTCTAAGTCAACTCCCTGGTTATCTACCATTTCTTGACTATAATTATATGTATGCGTATTTCGCTTGATTGGGGATACTTGGCCTCATACTGTTACTTGGTTGTTGACATGGTCATGCTTATATCTCATGATACCGCAAAATTTAAAAGCCATTTTCATTGTTGAACAAAACAATTCAAAACTTATTGATAATGAGTGGTGGTTTTTTTGTGTTTTTTTGGGGGGAAGGGGGACCTCATTACGAATTGGCAATGGAGAGACACACTAAACTCATATTCTAGTTTCGTAGGCATTACTTACCAATGTGAGACAAGACCTAAGGCTGTTGTATATGGATTCAGAAGTGATCCCCTGTTTTGTACCTAGATAAGGATGAATAGCAATTTTCAAAATTGTTTTCCTCTTGTTGCCTTTGTGCCTTTGACTCAGATAGTATTAGACTAATTTTTTCTAGAAAAATGTAAATATGGATCTATGGGACAGACTCTTGCTTGGAGCATATCAGTCAGGGGCTTTAGTTGGGACCTAGGTTTGAACTGTGATGATAAATACAATTAATAACATTAGAAAATTAAAAATGGACTAGCTGAGTGGATAAAAGCGGGTGCGAAACAAAACCATAGATGGAGAGCACTTGAACGTCGCGTATGGAGTGGTGGTCTGCTAGTAGAATTTGTTTTTTCTTATCTAATTGTTGTCCAAGATGCTCATTTGGTGAAATCAAAGCTCAAAGTAGGATGGAAACATGAAATATGGTACTCCCTCCGTTTCTAAATATCTGTCGTTTAAGGTTTTTGCACAGGGATTAAAGAAGCTATTAAATAGCTGTAATATGAGTAAAAAATAATTACACAAGACTAAAATACCCTTATTCAATATGTATTGGGAAGGAAAAGAATATGAAAGACACTTAGCCTCTACCTAATGTAATGCTTTGAAAAGTTAATTGTAAACTTGGAAGAAAAAATATTAATTATGCTTTAATTTTATAAAATGACAGATATTATGGAACAAAAAAAATTATGTAAAACGACAGATATTTAGGAACAGAGGGAATAATTATAATGATATATGTCCTCATTAGCCAATGGCCTGCAATTGTATTGTTGAACTATTTATTGGTAAGCTATTAATCCATCGACTTTGATTGCTTTGTTCAGTGTGATGTGCATACTTCGGTGGGCCACATATAAAAATGAACCAACATGCCCTCAGTGCAAACATCCATTTGAGTTCCTCCACATTCATCGGTCGCTTGATGGAAGGTATAGTTCTAGTACCATTTCTCTTTATACTTTTTTGTTTTTCATTTATTGTATGGATGTTAGCCATGTTAAACATGTTAATAGGAGATGTTTGACATGATAAATTTTTTGTATTGCCACTTACTGAAATTTCATGTCCTGCTTGAGCAGTATGCATGATTTTTTGTTTGAGGAGAGTGTTTGCCTCCTCCTTAGAGCCTCGTGGTTCAAGCCTTTAGTTGTGGAGGACCAGGGGGAGGTGGATGATGAGGTGGAGGACTTGTATCTCTATGAGGATGATGGGGAAGGTTTAGATGATGTTTACTTGGCCAGTTCATCAAGTTTCCGCATAGGTAACCGGAGATGGGGTGATAATGGATATGTTAGGGCAGGGCGGCAACAAGCAAGGCCAGTTTCTCATCCAAATGTCCAGGGGTCTGGTGCTGGTCCATCACGTGAACCTAAGAAGAAAGAGATTGCAAAAGATACCGTTGGACGAAGGGCAAAAAGGGCACTAAAGCGTGAAGCTGCCGATAAGGCAGCTGCTGCCAAACATCAGCAGCATTTGTTGAGGTTGGGCCGGATGTGATGCTCTGATTGTGATTGCCTTCTGCAGCCTTCATCCTTGCAATTTGCTGTTTGCTTGTACAGAATATTTGTTAATAATGACATGGTAGATGTAGGGTTTCTAGGTTATAATGGGCTCTCACTGCCCCCTTCTATGTTCAAATTCAAGTGCTTGATCATTGCACTGTGCTACCATTGCACTTCTGACTGAACTTTGCTCAGGTTGTACATTCAGGTCCAATGAATTTTAGTTTAGGATTGGAGTTTATATTACTCCAATGATCAAAAGTTTGTGGGCATTGATTGATCTGCAAAATTTGAATAGGCGTGGCTGCCGGAAATAAATGAAATAAATAAAACAGAAAGAAGGTCTATAAATTTGGGACTGAAATTAGGATGTCCAAAAAACTTTGAAACTGATACCAATTTAACTGCCAATCCACCCTATTGATTATTTTCTTGGCTTGTTTTAGTAGTTTTAGCACTTTATTGTTATTTCTTGAAAATATGTAGGATCTTTGAGCAAAAATTGGAATTGACAAGTTCTAAAGTAGTGGAAGCTTGAAGGAAAAAATTGAAAGAAAAAAAAATCTAATTTGGAATTTATTGGTTAACTGCAATTTGAAACTTCTTTTGTTTCTAATTGATATTATATGTTTTTTTTTTCTTTTTAAAAAGAAAACTGCAAGTATTTTAGTAAATTTTATTAACTTAAAAGAGTTAATGTTTTCAAAGTGGAGAAAAGGTGGTTTGAATTGAACCCTGTTTCTGGGAATGTAAAATTTGGCTTTTGCTAAGCTGCAGTGGCATTTTTTTTCAGTGGCTATGTTGAGCAATTTAACTGTATTTCCAAAAAAAAAAAAAACCCAATACAGTTGGTCTGGACATTGAACTTTACTTTTTCACTGCAGTGATCATAAAAATTTCTTCTATTTGATGGATTTTTGGGAACAAATTTTGTGTGGTCACTGTGCAATTAGAGAGTAGAAATTTTCAGAGGTTTACAGATCAATTATGTTTTGTTTTGTGGGATTTTAAATAGCAAAATCTGTCATTTCATATAGGGTGGTGTGTGTGTACAAATATATTTATATATATGCACTCATTTTAGTGGTAATATTTAGGTGTACATGAAAATTTCACCCAACCCTATGCTCTTTTTCAAATACATTATAATAAAAAGAGTGGATGTCTTCCCAATCTCAAAATATCCATCTCAAGCCCCATTCTATTTTATACCCACTTCTTTTAGATGCATGTCATGTTTTGAAAGTTAGAGGTACAATTGATCACTTATTTGCTCCTAACTCAGTGAAGTCTGTTTTTTTTTCCTTTTAACATTAACATATACTTAGAAGTCAACAAATTGTATTTTTAGAAATAAAAAATATTCTCTTTTATATTTCTTTTTTTCTTAAAATTGCATATATGTCCCAGAAAATATGTTTGTTTTGGTAATCCAAATGAAATTTTTGATTGCATTCATTTTTTTGATGAAAATATGATGTTATATGGTTGGTAACACAATGCATGACTGAATTGATTTTGCTTAAAGAAGAAACACCTATCAACTGTGTAAGTGTAACCTGTCTTTCACCTACTTAACTCTAAAATTTCCGGCAGCCACATCTATCCAAGTAGTTTTGCAAATCAATGCCTAGCATAGTGCAATGATCAAGCTTTAAATTTAAAGACATAGCAGGGGCAGTGAACAGCCATTCAGCCTGTTATAACAGATACCCTACATATACCATGTCATTATTTCATAAATATACATTCCAAGGGATGACAAAGTGCATCACATCCGGCCCAAACTCACCGAATGCTGCTGATGTTTTGCAGCAGCTGTCTTACCAGCAACTTCATGCTTCAGTGCCCTCTTTGCCAGTCGCCCCACTGTATCTTTTGGAGCCTCTTTCTTCTTAGGCTCATGGAGATGGAAGCACTTGATTCCTGGACCTTTGGATGACAAACTAGAATTGCTTGTTGTCATCTTATCCTAACATATCTATCACCCCCTCTCCAGTTACCAATGTGGACACTTGATGTACTGCCCAAGTAAACCTTCATTTAAACATTCCACATCATCCGCATAGAAGTCCTCCACTTCATCAGCCACCTCATCTGATCCTCCACAGCCAAAGGCTTAAACCATGAGGCCCTAAGGAGTGGGTAAATATTCGACTCGAACAAAAAATCATGCATACTGCCAAATGGGGCCTGTAAATTTCAGTGAGTTGTATTACAGAAAATATATTTTGTCAGACATGTTCAATTAACATGCTTAACACAAATTATGGCTAAACAATTAAATTCGGTGGCACTTGTACGAGCATTTTCTCCTTAAAAATTTGACTAAAATGGTGTTTTGGCAGGTACAGTTCTAGTACCTTTTATCTTTCATCCTTATTGTTTTTATTTATTGTTAGGACATTGCCGATTCATTTTTATATGTGGTCCATTGAAGTAGCACTGTTAGAGTAGTCTAGTATATTCAGCATTAAAGGTAGTTTAGTATTTTATTTTGCCCTACTATATTAGGGCCCCTATTATGTATCTTGGATAATAATGAAATTGCAAAGACTCATTAGCTGTAATGATACTCATGGGTTACTCATTGTTGTGCTTCATTTTTTATTTCGAGTTCATCTTGTAGTTGTTGCGACTTTTTGAAGATTTTTTAGAAAAATAAGTTGAAATTTTTTGATCTGCTAGATCTAGGGTTTTTTGCCAAAATTTCTGATTCCAATCAGTCATAAGGGTGCGACTAGGGGTCTAAGTGTTCATCTGAATGATTCAAGGCTGTTGGGTTGATTGGTGGCAAGATTTGGATGATTTTTGTGGTTCTGTGGCCTAAAACAGTTTTTCAGTGTGAATTTCTGGGATTTCAGCAAAGTTTGGTAAAATCTCTTGTTCTGTTTGCTCGATAGGGTGATTTGCAGCATACTGAACTGATTTCTTGATGCAAACTTGATCAGTTTCTTCTCTGTGGTCTCGTCTGTTTGTTGTTGGTGTCGGAAATCCTTCCTAGGCCTATTGAGCATCTACTTCTTCGTTGGTTTCTGGTTTGTGAAGTTGGTGCTTTGGGATTCTGCTGCTGGATTCGGCCTCTTGGTTGCACAGTAATGTTGCAACCCTCCTCAAATACTCTCCTGCTGGTCTTCAGTCGCGTTGGGAATTTTGCTGGACACCTTTCACAACTTGCTGGACCTTTGTTTGCTTTTTAGTCCTGATATGTTGGGCCGTTATTTGGTGTTTACTGAGCTTTCACGTGGGTATTGGGATTGCTGGTTTGATTTATTGGCTTGAGATGCTTGTATTAAGGTTTGGGCTATTGTTTTCCTCTAAAATTTGATTCCTTTGGATTTTGCTAGTTGCTAGCCCTTGTATTGGGCTTTGGGTTTTGGATTTAGTTCAGGTAATTTGATTGTTGTTATTTGAGTTTTGTTTGCTACTATTATGGCAAGTAGAAATGCTGACTCTCACCCCTCCATTGGTCTGAAATTGACTATGATTGCTGATCAGTTGCAAAAACTTCTTCCGCAGCCTAACACTCTTCCATAGGTTCGTTCACTTCAAGTCCTTCAGGTATATCTCGAACCGCATGGGTCTATGACTCGGGTGTTACATATCACATGACTCAAATATACTTCGCAGGTGTTGGGTCTATTATTTCTCCACAACTAGCTATTTCCAATGTTTATTATATTCCACACTGCTTGCCTTGAATTTAATTTCGGTTAGTCAACTATTTGGCTCTGAATTCTCGATTCACTTTTCTTTTTCCAGTTGTGTTATGCAGGATCCATGTTCCAAAAAAATGATTGGGACAAGTAGTAGAAAGAGAGGATTGTATGTGTTAGACGAGTTGCAGATCCAGATATTGCTACTTCTACTGTTGACTTGTCGTCTTTTCATTTGAGTCCACAGTCTTTAAACTTTTATTTGTGACATTCTCGTTTTGATCATGTGCCTCATTCTAGTTTTAAGTTTTTAGTCTCCATTAGCAGTTTAGGGAACTTGAGCGTTATGACATTTTTAGTTGTAGTGGATGCATCTTAACTAAATTTACACCATTACCCTTTAATAAAAATTCTACTAGCTCTCTTGTACTTTTTGATTTGGTATATTATGATGTATGAGGACTTATTCTTATTCCTGCAAAAGGAGGGTCCAGATATTGGGCATTTTTTTTTTTGGAGGAGGGATTTGAAAACTTCATCTTTTGTTGGATTTAGAGGAAAAGAAGCCTGGTTCGTTTGAACCCGGACTTATTGGATCACTTTTCCATAATACTCTTAGTCAAACAAATACTCTTAAATCAACTAATACTAATAAAACTACTAATTACACGTCCCTTTGGACCACAAATTTCTAGGCTTTCATCTAGACTTTCAAAACCGATTGTATTGATCCAACCAACCAATAGTTGAGCCATCAGAAAAAAAATTTCAACAGGAAAAAATAATGAAGTAATGATACAACACCTTTGGAGAATGAAAACTCATCGAGGTCAATCACAAACAGTCTAGGAAGCACAAAAAAGGACACAGAGATATGGTGAAGTTCGAAAATATAGGACACGAGTAAGACAAAGATACGACTAACTAAAACAATATTATACTTACTAGACACTAATAGAATTGTAATATATTAAAAAAAAATATTATTTTGCAACAATATTAATAATAAGACCTAACAAATATGAATTTTTTGATTAAAATTGAAATAGATCAAAATAAGAATCCATCATTTTCATCAAACATCATTATATCCCGTCCACAAGTTATACAACAAAAAACACAAAGAAAACGAAGAAATCCCACATCCCTCTTTAGTTAACAGTCGTAAAATTAAAAAAAATGGTTGTAACATGGTCATGTCCAACTGAATTCACTATTTAAGATACTTCTAGCTGTATCAAACACATGTCCGACACTACCACGACACCCCATGCAAGTATCCGTGCTTCTTAGCAAAATAGTCATACGTGAACTCTTTTTTCTCACAAGCTATCACAAGTTTTTTTTTTATTATTTGCACAATTATGTCTACTAATACAAGTTTTTGGCCAGTTATGTTTAAAGAATTTTTCAATATGAAATGTGATTTCAAGAATATAGATGTATTATGTGACTTCTATTATTTCTTGGCTTCGCACCTAGGTGTGGGTAAGAGTGTGCTCAAAAACGGAAAGACTTTGTTTTCATGATTACAACTATAGAGATATAAACAGGAATTCAAGTATTTTCATGGAATCTAGTCAACCATTTATGATGGAAAAAAATATTTAGGAGTACTTCTTCGATGTAAATTTAATTAAATCCTAGGTTAGCCAAAGAAAAAGAAAAGGAATTGTCACTTTTGGTGGTTTATATTTATCTAGCCTAAGCAACATTTTTAACCATGATTCCAATAAACATTCCGGGAAAATCTTGAAAATTATTTTCTATTAACCACCACTTAATCTAACTATGTCCATCCAACTCTTA
>CAUOFW020008946.1:1394878-1414228 GCA_963454935.2 Ilex paraguariensis
TGATGCTCTTAGTCGAATCCCAGTTGCTGCACTTAGCCAGATTGCAGGAGACATACTGCAGAGAATTCAGGATCAGACTAAAGATGATCCAATGACCAGCTTATTGCTGAAGCAGGTTCACAAAGGGGTGACTCGGCGATTTTGGGTAGAGGATGGTGTTCTCTACGCCAAAGGTAGAAGACCCTATGTTCCGAAGTCAGGCGGACTTCGACAGATGTTGCTGAAAGAAGCTCATGATGCTCTATAGGCAAGACATCCAGGGCAGCAATGGACACTTGTCTTGCTAGCAGAAAGTTATTATTGGCCCCGCATGGAAGTAGATGTAGAGCTGTATGTGCGCACTTGTTTGGTGTGCCAGCAGGATAAGATTGAAAGGAAGAAGGTGGCGGATNGACAGTTATGATGTTGAGACTAAATCAAGGCAGTTGTTGAGGCAGTTCTGGATGTCCCCAGTCTGAATCCAGTCTAGATGCATGCTGATGAAGGGGCAGTTCCACAGCAGTTATTTGAAGTGGTGGAACTGTCTATCAGGTGTTGCACAGAGACCAAGTTTACTAGTCCAGTATGCTATGGAATAGCAAAAACGTGGATAACTACCCCTTGGCAGATGGGGGTGTCATCTGCCATNGGTAGACAGATTTTCGAAGTATGCCACTTTTATTGCTGCCCCAAAAGTATGTACGGCGGAAATTACTGCTCTGTTATTCCTCAAGCATATTGTGAAACTTTGGGGTCTTCCGTTGGACATAATGAGCGACAGGGACACTCGGTTTACTGGCTGATTCTGGACAACTTTATTTGAGCTGTTGGGCACACAGCTCAAACTTTCCACCAATAATCATCCGCAGACAGATGGGCAGACCGAGCGGGTTAATGCAATGCTGGAGGAATATCTCAGACATTATGTCACAGCGAACCAGGACAATTGGATGGATTTACTTGATGTAGCCCAGTTCAGTTATAACNAACCAGGACAATTGGGTGGATTTACTTGATGTAGCCCAGTTCAGTTATAACCTCCAACAGAGTTCGTCCACTGGAATGAGCCCCTTTGAGTTGGCAACTGGCCAACAGCCTCTTACCCCGCATGAAGTAGTCAAGCAAAAGTCTCAAGGGAGATGTCCTGCAGCATATCGCTTCGCTCGGACCAATCAAGAGCGGACCAACGAAGCAAAAGACTGTTTAACTAAGGCGGTGAAAAGGATAAAAAAGTGGGCAGACGAGAAGAGGAGGGTAGTAGAGTTCCAAGTAGGTGACAGAGTGATGCTGAAATTGACCCCACCAATCTGGAACAAGATCTCTCGGAAGTCTGCACACAAGGAATTAATTCAGCGTTATGACGGCCCTTTCTTAATAACAATGAGGATAGGCAGGTTGGCCTATAGGCTGGATCTTCCCAATCGTCTCAAGCTTCATCCAATTTTCCATGTTGCCTTCTTGAAACCGTATTTTGAGGACCCGGAGGACCCTAACAGATACGTTCGGCGTCGGGCTCCTCCAACAATCAGGAAGCAATTCACAGAAATAGCTGAAGCTATCCTTGACCACAAGACTGAGGGAATGAGTAAGAAAAATAGAAGAACTCATTACCTAGTCAAATGGAAAGGGAAAGCCACTTGGGAGAAAGAGACGATANTTGTAAATAGCTTAAATAAGTTTTACCAGAGAACTTCTCTCAACTTAAATTAGTATTTACAATTTAGAATTTCTGATATCCAGCCAGGTTCTCAATATGCCAAAACAAGAATTTTTCGATTGCCCATTATGACTACCTAACTTTATCTTTGCATGCAATGGCTGTGATGTAGATCGCACTAGCTTTGATACCAAATTAATGTAGATCGTATTAGGAATAACAAAGGAAGAAGAAAGAGATGAGAAAAAAAGAAAAATGGGATGATAATAAAGAGAGAATTTTATAAAGAAGATTCAATATCCATAATCAATAATCAAAGTCTACCAAAACAAATAACATATCTCCTATATATATATAGGAAGACCACAAATCTTAAAAGAACTCTAAAAGAAATAAATAGTCATAATGACAACTAAACCCCTTGAAAAGTATAATGACAAATAATTTCTAATCCTTACGCTTACGCCTACTATAACGAAATATAATCCGATTCCTATTTATTTCTCCCGGCTGAAAAGAACTCGCCTCCGGAGAGATACAAGCATGATAATGCTCTAGAAGATCAAGGTCAAGCCGACGAAACTACTCAGTAATCCATGAATCATCAGTCTCTGGACGATCTCTCCACTGAATAAGATAACGACGATATTCTTCATCCGAGGAGCCCACAATCTGATCATCAAGTACATCTGCAATCTGGTCATACAGCTGTGGTGAAAACGATGGAAGAATAGGAACTATAGTTGATGCTGATGACGAAGCAAGTCCACTTGTAGGAACACCTGCTGAAAACATAGGAGGCTCAAAAGTACCACGATAAGGGAACAAGTCCTCCACATTGAAAATAGGACTAATATTCATATTCGAAGGTAAGTCAAGGTGATATGCATTAGGTCCAAGCTTACGAAGAATACGAAAAGGGCCAATGGCTCGAGCATGTAACTTTTTGAAAGAATTTTTAAGGTAACGTTCAGGACGCACACGAACCATGATATAGTCTCCCACAATAAATTCTTTATTTCTACGATGAACATCTGCAGCCAATTTATAATTCTCATTACTTAATGTAATTTTCTGTCTTATGTCGGCATGCAATTCATGAATATGCTGGGCAAAACCTTCGGCTGAGTGTGAGGAGCGGGAATCAGGAGGTAAAGGAAATAAATCAATAGGCTGTCTAGGGAAATGGCCATAAACAATCTCAAAAGGGGATAGACCAGTCAACTTGTTGACGGAGTTATTATAGGCAAATTCAATAGTAGGCAACAACAAATCCCAGTTTCCCATCTTCTCGCCCACTAGACACCTAAGCAAATCTCCTAAACTACGATTGACTACCTCAGTTTGACCATCAGTTTGGGGATGAAAGACAGAGAAAAACTTAAGACTAGTTCTAAAGAGTTTTCAAAGTGTCTTCCAAAAATAACTCACAAACTTGGCATCCCTATCAGACACAATAAAAATAGGCAACCCATGTAATCAAACGACCTCTCTAAAAAATAACTTTACTACATGTGAGGCATCAGTAGACTTAGTGTAAGGAATGAAATGGGCCATCTTAAAAAACCTATCCATGACAACTAGAATGGAATCATGACTACGGGTTGTTTTAGGCAATTTTAAGACAAAGTCCATACTAAGGTCTCTCCATGGTGTGTGTGGAAGTGGTAATGGTGTGTACAACCCCGTGTTTTGTTTCTTAGCCTTTGCTAACTAACAAGTGTGACACTGTGACACTATCCTAATAACGTCATGCCTCAAAGTGGGTCAATAAAACCTATCCTCAACAAGTACNTGTGTGCCTTCTGTGTGAGTTTCTGTCCCTTATTCTTGAGTTGAGTGTGGCTAGTTATAATAGCAACGCCTTCACAAGTAGCCTCAAAAGAAAAACGAAAGTTTCCCTGTGACAATAGTGAATAGATTAACCAACATGCAAAACAATTCTTCAAGCTAATGGGTCCCACTAAATTGATTTCTAAGAAAATTTGGCTGATTTAGCATATTGTAATTGGATGACCGTAAACCAGGTGGTTTATGGACCATTTGTAAATATCTTAATTTTTTTGATATAATGTGAAAAAATGATGATAATAAGTATCAAATAGAAAACACAAACTATCTATTGTAATAGAAATAGAATACTATCAAAACGTCAAACCTTGGCTCATTTTCACCTTAAACTGAAAACAGGTCCTCTAGAAGCTCACTAATTTCCTCCTTGCATGAAGTTCAAGACTCGAGGTGCTATACGCAAAATTCGAAGGTAAGGTTGATTGACGACAATTACTTGTTCTAAGTAGGAAGGTTTTCATATGCATGCATTTCATAGCCCGCTTTGGTTACCTGACCGGGGTAGAACCAATGCTTAGTAAGCGGCACGACAACCCTTTTACTACGTTGGACCTATGAAGCTTACTTTTTTATTAGAGAAAGGAGAATGGCCAACTTATTGGAGAGAGCGATATGCATGGACCAAGTGAGTAGGGATGCAGCTCCGTAGACCGCTTGTCGGGCCTGATAGGTGGTGGTATCACGCCCTTCTCAAAAGAAGCATACGTGACACTCTCGCGTCTTATAGCTCCGTCTTGGAATCAGGACTTCCCTTTTCCTATAACCAACGGGTCCTCAAACCAACCAGCCTTGAGATGAAGGTTGCTTCTGCCAAATAAGGAGGGTGTCGTAAGAGGGTTCAACCAAAGGATTTTGATACAACAAGGACTTGACCCTATAATAGATGTTAGGCCATCCTAGGGTGTTTCTTGTAAATAGCTTAAATAAGTTTTACCAGAGAACTTCTCTCAACTTAAATTAGTATTTACAATTTAGAATTTCTGATATCCAGCCAGGTTCTCAATATGCCAAAACAAGAATTTTTCGATTGCCCATTATGACTACCTAACTTTATCTTTGCATGCAATGGCTGTGATGTAGATCGCACTAGCTTTGATACCAAATTAATGTAGATCGTATTAGGAATAACAAAGGAAGAAGAAAGAGATGAGAAAAAAAGAAAAATGGGATGATAATAAAGAGAGAATTTTATAAAGAAGATTCAATATCCATAATCAATAATCAAAGTCTACCAAAACAAATAACATATCTCCTATATATATATAGGAAGACCACAAATCTTAAAAGAACTCTAAAAGAAATAAATAGTCATAATGACAACTAAACCCCTTGAAAAGTATAATGACAAATAATTTCTAATCCTTACGCTTACGCCTACTATAACGAAATATAATCCGATTCCTATTTATTTCTCCCGGCTGAAAAGAACTCGCCTCCGGAGAGATACAAGCATGATAATGCTCTAGAAGATCAAGGTCAAGCCGACGAAACTACTCAGTAATCCATGAATCATCAGTCTCTGGACGATCTCTCCACTGAATAAGATAACGACGATATTCTTCATCCGAGGAGCCCACAATCTGATCATCAAGTACATCTGCAATCTGGTCATACAGCTGTGGTGAAAACGATGGAAGAATAGGAACTATAGTTGATGCTGATGACGAAGCAAGTCCACTTGTAGGAACACCTGCTGAAAACATAGGAGGCTCAAAAGTACCACGATAAGGGAACAAGTCCTCCACATTGAAAATAGGACTAATATTCATATTCGAAGGTAAGTCAAGGTGATATGCATTAGGTCCAAGCTTACGAAGAATACGAAAAGGGCCAATGGCTCGAGCATGTAACTTTTTGAAAGAATTTTTAAGGTAACGTTCAGGACGCACACGAACCATGATATAGTCTCCCACAATAAATTCTTTATTTCTACGATGAACATCTGCAGCCAATTTATAATTCTCATTACTTAATGTAATTTTCTGTCTTATGTCGGCATGCAATTCATGAATATGCTGGGCAAAACCTTCGGCTGAGTGTGAGGAGCGGGAATCAGGAGGTAAAGGAAATAAATCAATAGGCTGTCTAGGGAAATGGCCATAAACAATCTCAAAAGGGGATAGACCAGTCAACTTGTTGACGGAGTTATTATAGGCAAATTCAATAGTAGGCAACAACAAATCCCAGTTTCCCATCTTCTCGCCCACTAGACACCTAAGCAAATCTCCTAAACTACGATTGACTACCTCAGTTTGACCATCAGTTTGGGGATGAAAGACAGAGAAAAACTTAAGACTAGTTCTAAAGAGTTTTCAAAGTGTCTTCCAAAAATAACTCACAAACTTGGCATCCCTATCAGACACAATAAAAATAGGCAACCCATGTAATCAAACGACCTCTCTAAAAAATAACTTTACTACATGTGAGGCATCAGTAGACTTAGTGTAAGGAATGAAATGGGCCATCTTAAAAAACCTATCCATGACAACTAGAATGGAATCATGACTACGGGTTGTTTTAGGCAATTTTAAGACAAAGTCCATACTAAGGTCTCTCCATGGTGTGTGTGGAAGTGGTAATGGTGTGTACAACCCCGTGTTTTGTTTCTTAGCCTTTGCTAACTAACAAGTGTGACACTGTGACACTATCCTAATAACGTCATGCCTCAAAGTGGGTCAATAAAACCTATCCTCAACAAGTACAAATGTCTTATCCCTACCAAAGTGGCCTGCCAAACCTCCCGCATGTAATTCCCAAATCAGGAAATCCCTAAGTGAAGTACGGAAAATACATAAGCACGATCATCTAAACAAGTAACCATCTCTAAGGAAGAAGTCAATGTACTCATGACAGTTACCCGACTGAACCTCCTGAAAAATGATACCAAAGTCAGGACAAGAGACATACTCATCTCTAATCCTGTCAAAGCCAATCACGTGGACACTCATAGTCTGTAAAACAGTAACTACACAGCTAAGAGCATCCGCAAGCTTCTTTTCAATGCCCGCTCGGTGGTGAAGAACAAAAGTATACTCTTAAAGAAACTCAACTCACCTGACGTGCCTAACACTCAATTTTCTCTGGAAATAAAGGTATTTTAAGACTTGATGATCAGAATATAACATAAACTCAGATGGCAATAAATAATACCTCCAATGGCGAAGAGCTTGCACCACAGCGTAGAACTCTTTGTCATATGTAGAGTATCGTTGTTTAGCTTCACTNCAAAAGAAGCATACGTGACACTCTCGCGTCTTATAGCTCCGTCTTGGAATCAGGACTTCCCTTTTCCTATAACCAACGGGTCCTCAAACCAACCAGCCTTGAGATGAAGGTTGCTTCTGCCAAATAAGGAGGGTGTCGTAAGAGGGTTCAACCAAAGGATTTTGATACAACAAGGACTTGACCCTATAATAGATGTTAGGCCATCCTAGGGTGTTTCTTGTAAATAGCTTAAATAAGTTTTACCAGAGAACTTCTCTCAACTTAAATTAGTATTTACAATTTAGAATTTCTGATATCCAGCCAGGTTCTCAATATGCCAAAACAAGAATTTTTCGATTGCCCATTATGACTACCTAACTTTATCTTTGCATGCAATGGCTGTGATGTAGATCGCACTAGCTTTGATACCAAATTAATGTAGATCGTATTAGGAATAACAAAGGAAGAAGAAAGAGATGAGAAAAAAAGAAAAATGGGATGATAATAAAGAGAGAATTTTATAAAGAAGATTCAATATCCATAATCAATAATCAAAGTCTACCAAAACAAATAACATATCTCCTATATATATATAGGAAGACCACAAATCTTAAAAGAACTCTAAAAGAAATAAATAGTCATAATGACAACTAAACCCCTTGAAAAGTATAATGACAAATAATTTCTAATCCTTACGCTTACGCCTACTATAACGAAATATAATCCGATTCCTATTTATTTCTCCCGGCTGAAAAGAACTCGCCTCCGGAGAGATACAAGCATGATAATGCTCTAGAAGATCAAGGTCAAGCCGACGAAACTACTCAGTAATCCATGAATCATCAGTCTCTGGACGATCTCTCCACTGAATAAGATAACGACGATATTCTTCATCCGAGGAGCCCACAATCTGATCATCAAGTACATCTGCAATCTGGTCATACAGCTGTGGTGAAAACGATGGAAGAATAGGAACTATAGTTGATGCTGATGACGAAGCAAGTCCACTTGTAGGAACACCTGCTGAAAACATAGGAGGCTCAAAAGTACCACGATAAGGGAACAAGTCCTCCACATTGAAAATAGGACTAATATTCATATTCGAAGGTAAGTCAAGGTGATATGCATTAGGTCCAAGCTTACGAAGAATACGAAAAGGGCCAATGGCTCGAGCATGTAACTTTTTGAAAGAATTTTTAAGGTAACGTTCAGGACGCACACGAACCATGATATAGTCTCCCACAATAAATTCTTTATTTCTACGATGAACATCTGCAGCCAATTTATAATTCTCATTACTTAATGTAATTTTCTGTCTTATGTCGGCATGCAATTCATGAATATGCTGGGCAAAACCTTCGGCTGAGTGTGAGGAGCGGGAATCAGGAGGTAAAGGAAATAAATCAATAGGCTGTCTAGGGAAATGGCCATAAACAATCTCAAAAGGGGATAGACCAGTCAACTTGTTGACGGAGTTATTATAGGCAAATTCAATAGTAGGCAACAACAAATCCCAGTTTCCCATCTTCTCGCCCACTAGACACCTAAGCAAATCTCCTAAACTACGATTGACTACCTCAGTTTGACCATCAGTTTGGGGATGAAAGACAGAGAAAAACTTAAGACTAGTTCTAAAGAGTTTTCAAAGTGTCTTCCAAAAATAACTCACAAACTTGGCATCCCTATCAGACACAATAAAAATAGGCAACCCATGTAATCAAACGACCTCTCTAAAAAATAACTTTACTACATGTGAGGCATCAGTAGACTTAGTGTAAGGAATGAAATGGGCCATCTTAAAAAACCTATCCATGACAACTAGAATGGAATCATGACTACGGGTTGTTTTAGGCAATTTTAAGACAAAGTCCATACTAAGGTCTCTCCATGGTGTGTGTGGAAGTGGTAATGGTGTGTACAACCCCGTGTTTTGTTTCTTAGCCTTTGCTAACTAACAAGTGTGACACTGTGACACTATCCTAATAACGTCATGCCTCAAAGTGGGTCAATAAAACCTATCCTCAACAAGTACAAATGTCTTATCCCTACCAAAGTGGCCTGCCAAACCTCCCGCATGTAATTCCCAAATCAGGAAATCCCTAAGTGAAGTACGGAAAATACATAAGCACGATCATCTAAACAAGTAACCATCTCTAAGGAAGAAGTCAATGTACTCATGACAGTTACCCGACTGAACCTCCTGAAAAATGATACCAAAGTCAGGACAAGAGACATACTCATCTCTAATCCTGTCAAAGCCAATCACGTGGACACTCATAGTCTGTAAAACAGTAACTACACAGCTAAGAGCATCCGCAAGCTTCTTTTCAATGCCCGCTCGGTGGTGAAGAACAAAAGTATACTCTTAAAGAAACTCAACTCACCTGACGTGCCTAACACTCAATTTTCTCTGGAAATAAAGGTATTTTAAGACTTGATGATCAGAATATAACATAAACTCAGATGGCAATAAATAATACCTCCAATGGCGAAGAGCTTGCACCACAGCGTAGAACTCTTTGTCATATGTAGAGTATCGTTGTTTAGCTTCACTGAGTTTTTTGCTGAAGTAAGCAATAGGATGACCCTCTTGACTCAAAACTCCACCTATCCCTACACCAAATGCATCACAGGCAATCTCAAACACCTTAGAAAAATTTAGGTGCCGAAGAACGGGTGCCTCTGTCATCTTATGCTTAATTTCTTGAAAGGCTCTAGTTACAGCAAGTGTCCATTGAAACTCTCCTTTTTTCATGCACTCTGTGATGGGAGCCACAATGGAACTAAACCCTTTAATAAATCGTCTATAGAAGGTAGCTAAACTATGAAAACTTCGAATCTCAGAAATTGTTATTGGCACTGGCCAATCCCTAATAGCACAAATTTTCCCTGGGTCAGCTGTAATACCATGCACAGAAATAACAAATTCAAGGAAAAAAACTTGAGTTTGCATAAAGGAGCACTTCTTAAGGTTCGCATATAATTTTTTCACACATAATGTCTGCAAAATCTGTCGAAGATAATCCAAATGCTCTTCTTTAGACTTACTATAGATCAAAATATCATCAAAGTAAACAACTACAAATTTTCCTAGGAAAGGACGCAGTATCTGAGTCATAACCCTCATAAATGTGCTAGGTACATTAGACAATCCAAAAGGCATGACCAACCACTCATAAAGTCCATCCTGGGTTTTAAATGCAGTTTTTCATTCATCTCCTAGTCTAATTCGGATTTGATGATAACCACTGCGCAAATTAATTTTGAAGAACCAAAGTGCACCGGCCAAAAGGTCAAGCATATCTTCAAATCTCGATATAGGAAATCGATATTTGACTGTAATTTTGTTAATGGCACGGCTATCAACACACATTCTCCAAGAGCCATCTTTCTTAGGGGTCAACAAAGCAGGGACAACACATGGACTAAGACTATGACGAACAGACCCTTTTTGCAATAGTCCATCTACTTGTCTTTGGAGTTCAGCACGCTCAGTGGAATTTATACTATAATGGGGAAGATTAGGCAACTGTGATCCTGGAACTAAGTCAATAGCATGCTGAACATCTCTCATTGGTGGCAACTCATCGGGTAGTTCCTCAGGAATCACATCATAGAACTTTCTCAATAGACTATCAACCTCAGGCAAAAGATCGTCTTTAGATTCCAGAGGATTTTGAACAACTTCTTTGACAACTAGAGCTACCATTATACCAGACTCTTTTCTCTCCTTTTCAAATTCTTTATGGTCAAGATGTGAAAGTCTTTCTTGTGAATTACTGGAGAAGATGACCTATGCTTTGAAGTATTACTTTCTGAGGGTTTCGCAGGTTTTAACTTAATGGTTTTCCCCTTATGCTTAAAAACATAGATATTTTTCCTCCCATAGTTTGTCATATCTAGATCAAAAAATCACGGGCGACACCCAACAAGACATGAGCAACATCCATAGGTAAGACATCACACCATATATGATCTGAATAGTCACCCATCTGAATAGGGACCAAACATCAAAGTGAGACTGGTAAGGAGGTCTTGTCAACCCATGCAACTTTGTAAGGTTGTGGGTGTGTCTCTGACTTAAACTGCAACTGAGCTACAGCTGGATTTAGAGATGACATTCAATGAACTTCCCCATCAATGACAATCTTGCAAACTTGACCCCCACATCGGACTAGAGTATGAAAAATGCTGGTGCGTTTCCATGCTTTTGTGTCTGAAGGGGTGGATAAGATGCATCGCATCACACTGACACGGGTATCATTGGTTTGCCACTCTTCTTCACCCTCACCTAGTAACTCTAAGGGTTCCTCATCCAAAGGATCAACCTCTTGGTCAACATCCTCTCTGTCAAGTGAATTCTCTAATCCCTGGCCAATGGTCAGGGTACGCTGAGGGTACTATGAAGCAATATGACTCTTGCCATGACAACGATGACACTCTATGGAAGAACTGTCTTGGCGAGAACTTGTGAGTGTAGAATCTCGACCCCTAGTGGTATTACCTCTCAAGTTGGGGTAATTGTTACCCCTAGATGTGACAGAGCCTAACTGGGTGACGCCTCGAGACCGATCAAATGGGACTAACCTTGATGGTTGAGATTCTCCAGTTTGAGAAGGCATTCAACGCTGAAAGGGTGGCCTAAGGTATTGTTCAATTAAGACTTTATAATACGCTTCCTCAACCGTTTCAGAAGAATGTAAGTTAAGCTCTCTCTTAATCTCAGGTCGTAAGCCATTAATGAATTTTGTAACTGTTACCCACTGCTCTTCCTTTATGTCACATCTCAGAAGGNTTCCTCAACCGTTTTAGGAGAGTGTAAGTTAAGCTCTCTCTTAATCTCAGGTCATAAACCATTAATGAATTTTGTAACTGTTACCCAAAACTCTTCATTTATGTCACATCTCAAAAAGAGCTCTTCAAATCGAGCTAGTTAATAAGTCACACTCGAGGTTAATTGATGCAAGTTCATCCACTTGTCCAAGAGTTGGCGTTTATAATAACTAGGGAGATATTTATCTCGCAATCTTTGTTTCATCTCAGCCCATAAAGTAATGGGTTGTCCCTCTAGGCGCTCTTGGTCTCGTTGGACTCCCTGTCAATATCTCTTAGCCTAACCAACAAGTTTCATTTTGGCAAAACGAACCAGATGGTTGTCGGACATATTATACCAATCAAAATAGTCATCTATGTCATCCAACCAATCTAAGAAAGCAACAGGATCTAACCTACTACCATCAAAGCTATGAGCGTCCACTTTGACTTTTTGTGTGATATGCCTAGATTCTTTGTGGACATGCCTATGTCGAAGATTATGGTAATGCAGAGGGAAAGACTTATGGTATCTGGCACGTGGGCGGAAGGGCTCACGATAACCATCCATATCACCCTCTGCTGAATAATCAAACATGACTACCTCAGTGGGATCCTCCTAAACATTCCTACGACCTACGTTTCGTCCAAAGCAGTATTAGGAGNATAACCATCCATATCACCCTCTACTGAATAGTCAAACATGACTACCTCAGCGGGATCCTCCTAAACATTCCTACGACCTACGTTTCGTCCAAAGCAGNTCCTCATCCAAAGGATCAACCTCTTGGTCAACATCCTCTCTGTCAAGTGAATTCTCTAATCCCTGGCCAATGGTCAGGGTACGCTGAGGGTACTATGAAGCAATATGACTCTTGCCATGACAACGATGACACTCTATGGAAGAACTGTCTTGGCGAGAACTTGTGAGTGTAGAATCTCGACCCCTAGTGGTATTACCTCTCAAGTTGGGGTAATTGTTACCCCTAGATGTGACAGAGCCTAACTGGGTGACGCCTCGAGACCGATCAAATGGGACTAACCTTGATGGTTGAGATTCTCCAGTTTGAGAAGGCATTCAACGCTGAAAGGGTGGCCTAAGGTATTGTTCAATTAAGACTTTATAATACGCTTCCTCAACCGTTTCAGAAGAATGTAAGTTAAGCTCTCTCTTAATCTCAGGTCGTAAGCCATTAATGAATTTTGTAACTGTTACCCACTGCTCTTCCTTTATGTCACATCTCAGAAGGAGCTCTTCAAATCGAGCTAGGTAATCAGTCACACTCGAGGTCAATTGACGCAAGTTCATCCACTTGTCCAAGAGTTGGCGCTTATAGTAACTAGGGAGATATTTATCTCGCAATCTTTGTTTCATCTCAGCCCATAAAGTAATGGGTTGTCCCTCTAGGCGCTCTTGGTCTCGTTGGACTCCCTGTCAATATCTCTTAGCCTAACCAACAAGTTTCATTTTGGCAAAACGAACCAGATGGTTGTCGGACATATTATACCAATCAAAATAGTCATCTATGTCATCCAACCAATCTAAGAAAGCAACAGGATCTAACCTACTACCATCAAAGCTATGAGCGTCCACTTTGACTTTTTGTGTGATATGCCTAGATTCTTTGTGGACATGCCTATGTCGAAGATTATGGTAATGCGGAGGGAAAGACTTATGGTATCTGGCACGTGGGCGGAAGGGCTCACGATAACCATCCATATCACCCTCTGCTGAATAATCAAACATGACTACCTCAGCGGGATCCTCCTAAACATTCCTACGACCTACGTTTCGTCCAAAGCAGTATTAGGAGGTGTCTTCCTATCTGGACGCTGTATTCGGCTCCCCTGAGCTACTTGTGGAATGGGTAGGACACCTTGACATAAGTTAGTAGGATCTATTGGGAGAGGCAGGTGCTGAACATTGGGTACTTGGTTAGACTTAGGCGAAACTTGTGACCCACTCTGGTCATAGTCTATTAGTTGTTTTTTCATAAACTTAGTCAATTGGGCTAATTGAGTAGTAACTTGAGAAAATTGTTGTCTAATTCCTTTAACTTCCTCACGTAACAAGTCGACTGATTGTTTAGTATCGGTCATATCAATGGTGGGGGTCTCAAATTTTTATTCTAATGCAGTATGGGATTCTGAAAGCTCACGAAGGGTCATAGTGAATGTAATGTAAAATTTGGGCTAACGTAAATGGCCGACTAGACTAAAAATTAAACCAAGTAATAAAAATTATAAATCAATGCAAATGATCACACATAAGAACAAATTTATTGTAAAGAGACTCAAATAAATGTGAGACAAGAAACAATGGATTTAACAAGAAATTGGGTAAGCTAAGTTATGAAGGTGGTGTGTGGGAACAACAAACAAAGAAGGTTATGAAGGTGGAATGCGGGAACAACAAAAAAGAAAGTTTAGGTTTTTTGTTTGACTTATCAACAAATATAAATACTAGTCACCAATTTTCAACGAAAAGAACTCGTACCTGGTGTTAGATGCAACTCCAAGAGGATACTTGACAAGTTAGAGGATGATCCTACAAAGTGTAGAACTTTCTGGGATGTTTCTGCAATTTTTAAAACTTCTGGGGTGATATTTCTGTAATTTTTTGAACCTATTGGGACGTTTTCTGCAATACTGGAATTTATGGATGATACTTTTGCAATTTACTATAATTCTGGAGCTTTATGGGGGTGAAAGGGTTAAAACTAATGTCTTCTTCCTTAACACAATGGAACGAGGAAGATGGACAGCGATGAAGTCGAAGCAGCACAGGTCAACGACAAAAACAAGCGCAATGAATAGTGCACAATTTTTTTTTTATGGAATGAGACCAGAACAGTGTGCAATGAATTTTTTTTTTTTTTTTTTTTTTTTTCTAGAACAGGAACGATGAACAGTAAGAATCTATCAAAGTTTTTTTTTTTTACCTAGACAGCCTGTGAACAGTAATTTCGCGCTAACAATTTTTTTTTTTTTTTTGATGAACGGTGTTGTTGAGATTTTTGTGATTTGTACGAATCGAAATTAAGCTTTGCTACTAAATTGATGTAGATCGTATTAAGAAAGAATTAAGGATCAAAAAAGAGAAAGAAAGGGATGAAAAAAGAAGAAGAAGGGGATGAGAATAGAGAGAGAATTTTATGAAGAAGATTCAATATCAATAATCAATAATCAAAGTCTACCAAAACAAATAACATATCTCCTATATATATATAGGGAGACCACAAATCCTAAAAGAACTCTAAAAGAAATAAATAATTAGAATGACAACTAAACCTCTGAAAAGCATAATGACAAATAACTCCTAATCCTTACGCCTACTATAACGAAATATAATCCGATTCCTATCAGGCTGTTTTTGTAAGATACCTTAAATAAATAACTTACAAGGGAACTTCTCTTAACTTAAATTAGGATTTACAATAAGGATATTCGATTCCAACCAATCTATGTCCATTATCATGGTAAGCGTGCTTGCTAATGAATGTAGGAAACAAATTCTCAATTCCTTAAAAAGAAGTGATTGGATAGAATATCCATAGCAAACCCAATCAACTCTTCACCATCCACCTACAGGAATTAAGCACCTCCTAGGCCAGATGGACCATTGTTAATTTGGAACCAACTATATTGGTATGGAAACCACTGTAGTTCAAAAATTTTAAGCAAGAGTTATCTCCATGTTAGAATGGGCATGGCCAATTCTACATTTCTTAAGCTATTCTAGAACAAGTTAATCAGCATGACGAACCCGGTGCCTAAAACCTCCACATTCCAAAAAAACACATAAATCAAGATAGAAATTCAAGTGAGTTTTTAAATATGACGAAAATACGCAATAAATCATTAAGAAATTGAAACAACATAGTCAAACTATAAAGTCAGTGCCTTGCTCATTTATTAGTACATTGTCTGATCTCTCACTATAAAATAAGTTGTTTGACTTTGTTATGCGGCACCGAGATTCATGTGATCTATGTTTTCCTTGGATATTGTTAGTCTTGGAGGAGAGAGAAGAATGAAGACCCTTTGGTATTTTTTCTTTTTTGTGGCTACCATTTGGGTTGTTTGGTTGAAAGGGAATGCAAAAATCTTTGAGAATAAATGTGAGAAAGTTGAAGGTTTATAAGATTGGCTTCATTTCTTGGCCTTTTTTTAGGCCTCGGTGTCTAAGAAATTAAGGAATGTCCCTCTTTTTTGCATTATGCGAGTCGGAGCATGGTGCAATGATGTGTTTGAGCGATTCTCTTTTTGACTTGGTGTGGAACTTTTCCACCTTTGATTGATTTTTTGTAACTTTTTTACTTCTTATCAAAAAAGATTATAAATTTGGATTTTCAATGGCCGTTTGTTTGTTTATAACTTTGCAATGAAGAAATAGATTCTATACTAGATGTGGCATCAAGACCAACAGAAAGGAGGATTAATGGTCATACAATTGAGGGTCAAGAGAGTTGGAGTTTTGTTTAGAAAGAGGGGGTGAAGGAAAAATCTTCTGACACATAAGAACTCGTCAGAGATGATAAAGAATAGAATGACCAATATGCAAAACAATTCTTCAATATGGGTCCCACTAAATTGATTGATGAGGAAAATTGGACAAATTTAGCATATTGCAATTGGATGTCCATATCATTCATAAATAACTTAATCTCTTTCAAATAATTTGAAAAACAGATGTTAATAAGGATGGCACAAAAGGGGTAGTGAACACAAACTATCAATCTTACTAGAATACTATCAAAAAGGTCAAACCTTAGCTCGTTGTCACCTTCTACTAAAAGCACGACCTTTAGAAGCTCCCGAACTTCCTCTTTGCATGCATGAGGTGTTTCTGGTAGATTGCTTAAATTAGTATTTACAATCAATTCAAAATTTCAGATATCCAGCCAAGTTCTTAGAATGCCATAAGGATTTTTAAACTGCCCAAGAGAACTTCTATAAACTTAAATTAGCATTCACAATTCGGATATCCAATGCCAACCAAATTATACCCATTATCGCGATGAAAGGGCCTTGTAATGAATGTGGGGAAACAAATTCTCATTTCCCTAGAAAGAATCAATTTGATAGCATATTCAAGGCAAAACCCAATCTACTCCTCATCATCCATCTATAGGCATTTCACACTTCCAAGGCCAGATGGATCATTGTAAATTGGTAACCAACTATCTGTGTGGAAACCAACTTAGTTAAAAAAACTTCTGAGCAAGAGCCGTATCCATGCCAGAATGGGCGAGGCCAGTTCTACATTTCTTAAGCTGTTTTAGTGACAAGTTAAAAGACTAACCCAATTTCCCAAACCCTTCACATTCCCAACTCCCACATAAATCATCAGGATACAATTCTAAGTGAGGTTTTAAATATGAGGGAAAAAAGAAATACAACATTATGAAATTGAAAACAACGGAATCAAACAACAAAAAGTTACTATCACGTCAAGTTTATATATAAGAGAGAGAAACTTGGGAAGGAATCGGATGGAGCAATGTGCCTAAGCTGGGAGGAAAGAGAACATGAAGTGCTGCTATGGGAATGCATTTATTCATGTACATAAAATGGTGAACGAGGATACCTAAGTGGGACTCTTTGAAATCCACCAATTCATTGGAACAACACCAAATCTACTTGAAAGAACCACATCTAAATAGTAAAGGTTAATCAACGAAGCCCATCCCTGTAATAAACATGCAATTCTCACACAATCCATATTCAAATACAATTTCTGAACAAAATTTAGCAGAAATTTGAGAAAGGGAAGGCTTACCATCAGATTATAGAACTTGAACTCATGACCCTAATCCTCAGCTACCATTGACGTGGCAACCATAGACAGAGACAGAAAGAGAACAAAAGAAGACAACGACCCATCGTGTAACGTCTGGCTGGGTTCGGCGGTGGTGGCGAGGCTAATATAGCGCCAGAGTCGAGAGAGAGACAGCAATGAAATGTTATTGAGATGAAATTGGGCATTATCCTTCCAGGTTTTAAAATTAGGGAAAATATAATTTTACACCCGCAAAATACAAAAATTCTTAATTTACCCCATAAATAATTAATTTCCTCATATTACTCCATCAAATAAATAAAAATATTATAATGTAATGAACAAAGCTCAAACTTGAGAAAATGTTTACGACATCTGAATTTAATCAGATGCAATTTAAAAGATTTTGATTTGAACTTTGTTTAATTATTGAGTTTTTCACGTTCCAGTTGAATTGAGTGGAGATCTCGAGCATTTGAACATAACTTGAGACAAATTTGGGGCAAAGTCAAACTCAATTTCTGTATATCATCAAACATAAAAACTTTATAATAATCAATTTTAAAGTAATCATTTCCATGGCAAAATTATCCAAAGATCTATTTAATGACACATTCTAAGAGAGAAGAGAGTGAGAGAAAAATATAGATGATATGGAATTATTTAAAAATAAGTTTACGATTATGACTGTATACCAACCTTCGTTGAGAATGGGACCCTTGTATATAAACGGAAAATGACATTAACGTCTTGTAAGTTATGTTAGTGATATAACATCGTCATTCACGTATAGTATCACCGATTAATAATAAAACACAAAATAAAATTAGTGAAAATTAGCGAACTTTACTATTTCAATATGACAATTACCAGATAAGGTGGTTATTAGGTCCGGTAATTCAACCGAATTACTGGGGCTCGGCTGGGATATGACTCGATTTATACGAGTAAAAGTCAAATATTTTTTTAAACTTGTTTAGAAAAATGAGCCGACTTCAATTCACAAAATTTGACAGGTTTCTATGTAAAATAATTGATTTATTCAGACTCGACTCGAGTTTGATTTATTTTGGATTCAGTTCTAACTCGGCTCATTTTTTAAATAAATTTGATGGACTCAACTTGATTATCAATTCTAATAATTATTGAATAATTATTAAAATAATGGATTCTACTAAATCCACATAATATTTTAAAAATAACTGATAATCCTATATGAGATTAATGATATTACGTCACTGTTACATTTTCTCAGAACTTCTACGTTCAAAGCTCCGGACTTCGCAATCACCGAAGACTTGAGCACGCCACTAAAGTGTAACCTATTTGAAAACATGCCATTGAATAGGGCCTATGTTAAATCATTCCTTTGTTTTTCCAATCAATCTTTACCTCTCTCCGTTTGAACAAATTTCTAAGGACCAAGTCATTTTTTGGTGACAAATTTTCAAGTTTTTTTCAATTAAAATCATTGAAACATGCACTAACATCTCCTAGTTGGCAACTGACTATGGATAAAGAAATGAAAGTCCTTCATGAGAATCGGACATGGGATCTTACTACTATACCTTCTAGTAAGCAGCCTGTCAATTGTTGTTAGCTTTTGTTGGGTCTACCCAGTGAAATATCATCTTGATAGTTTAGTTGAACTATTTTTTTTTTTTTTTATTTTTTGGGAGGGAGAGGGATAGGAAGAAGAGGGACTTGAACCCTTGACCTCAAGAAAATAATGTCTTCACAACGAAGTAGTACACGCTTGTTTGCCAAAAGATACATCCAGACATATGGTGTGGGTTTCTGTGAGACTTACCCCTATTGCTTGTCTTAACTTTGTTAGAGTTCTTCTTTCTGTTACAATTAATTGTGATTGGCCTTTATATCAACTAGACTCAAGAATGCCTTTTTATGTGGAGACTTATGGAAGGAGGTATATATGGTACCACCTCCAGGTTATGTTGCATTTGGTAAGAAAAAATTAGTGTCATCTTAAGAAAGCAATATACAGCCCGAAACAATCACCACGTGCTTAGTTTGATAAGTTCAATATTGTTGTACTTCAGTATGG
>CAUOFW020008947.1:0-13128 GCA_963454935.2 Ilex paraguariensis
AAAAAAAAAAACTCTAACAGTTAGGATCTCATATCATGTTTGAATGCTTTCCATTTTATTTTTGGGTATGTGTTTGATTTTTTTTCATCTACATGAAAAATGAGCCATCTATCTCCCTTTTAAGAACGTTTATAACTCTAGAACTTACATTCACTAATTCAACTTGTCAACTACTTATCTGTATATTAAGGCAATTGGAATTGTACAATCGTCCTGTCGTTGTGACAGAGACACGAATCTCTATGAAGCATTTGTGCTATTGAAGCATGGATTTTGAAGCTAACATCATGTACATGTCCATCTAGCCGGGGGACTAACCACTCGTGGGGACAGCCAGGTTCTCGGATTGGCGACAATGGCTATATAACCCCCACCAATTACATTGCTTTGCCATCAGCCCCACCTATAGTTTGTTTACCTGGGTGGGCGTGTGGTCTAAGATAACTATCTCTAGCTAGTAGCTATCGCCTATCTAGCAACCGAAAAAAAAGAAATTTATACGGTAATGGTTATCCATCCGGGTCAAGGCTAGGCCCTGCTCATACTTAATAGAACCCTACTTCTCTATTTCCTACTCGAATGTGATCACTGGTATTGGTATAGATGATGCACGCTTTCTTCACTTATCACATTTAAAGGAACTTCTATCCTCCAGTATATAGATACCCAAATTTCATTTCACTCGGCACTTATTCAAATGACATTGCCTTGAAGAACCTAATTGTTGATACTTGATACAGAGTGATTTTACTCTTTGTTGGTTTTGAACATGAAAAGTTATACAAAATTGACTTAGAACTCATGGTTGATACCGCTACCTTTCGCCTCTTGTCTCTTTTTCTTCTCTATTTCAAGTCCCTTGACCTCCGTTGCATCTTTAGGTATTATGACCTGCAAGTGGCACACCAACAATCATATGCTTTTGGTTGAGCCTAAACAAGATTCGCTGTGTATCCTCATTGCAAAAACACTCTCGAAGTGGGAGGAAAAACGTACGCTTACAACAATAAATGTTTATACATTGTTGTATCCTCATTGCACTTGTGCACTAATTTAGTACAATTTCTTTCATCAGCATGTTTGTGTTCCAAGTCTGTATCCATGCTATTTGATCGCTACTGTTTCAGCGTGATTCATGTTCAGTGGATTATAAGTGATTTGGCAATTAAAAACACAGGCCTCTAAGGTTTTAGATTTCTGCCATCCCAGCAATTTATTGAATTCAAACGAAAATGAATCCAGGCTTGATTTTTGTCGGTAGGTGAGGGGACGTGACATGACAAATCAATCAGATGTAAACTCATGGTATTTTATCTCGTGATATATCTAACGTCACTCGGGGGAAGAGTTGTGGCAGTGTCCCTTCGCAGAGTTACGACACTCAGGGGAATCTGACGTCGTTTGGGAGGAAGGCGTTCGGGGATGACATCATTTGGCCATGTGTGACATCATTTGGTAGGCTTGGTACACCGAGAAAGCATTGGGAATGTCCACTTCATAACAAATGAGGAACATGATTTACGAAGATTTGTACTCAACTCTCAATAGACGTGGGTTCATTATCCCATGCTTTCAGAATAGACATGATGACATACTGCGGCCAATCATGGAGAAGTTTGCCAATGTCCTTTACGAGCATTCAACAAATAATTAATGCATGGAGGAGAATAAAGACGAAACATTTACACTCCTCGGTTCACTAGATGAGGCCGGGCATTTATTACCATAGGAAAGGGCCTCCTTTGCCTTGGTATGCAAATTAATGGTCGGCAAGATTCATGACGCCAAAGGATTAATGCCATCAATGTGTGTCTTGTGAGGCGCACACAGAAGGATAAAGAATCGAGGTCAAAGGAAGAATCTGGCTCAATACTCTGTCACTTGATGAGGTCAGCAAAACATCCATGATGTCAAAGAGAATAACCAATTAGGAAGCCTTCAGCCAAACAGAATGGTACTAGAGAGAGAAGGAGAGAGAGATGCCCATCTGTTAGGAATGTGTAAATAACTTTTTTAGTCGAAGGAGAGAGGTACGCTCAGTATTTCAACCCTAACATTGAATATTGTCTCATTCTCTTATCAAAAAACTGAGTTAAGCATTAAAGAAAAATTACTAGAGACATCTCCGACTTCTTTTCTAATTCTTTCTCAGTGAAGTTCAGGTTTATCGTCAGCCTCCTACGACAAGGCTATCCTCAAGTGTCGATCAGGATGCTACTATCTCATTATTATGCTGGAAGGCTACCCTGGAGTGTCGATCAGGGTGGTACTATCTCATTATTATTATTATGCTGGAAATCATCCGCACAGTAGCCTTTTGCAAACAAAAGTAAGATTATTTTTTTTATTTCGTGTACTTGTTGCCGGGACAAGTAGGCAAACTGGACTTTAAGGTTAAGAAACCAACAAATTATTGTTTAGACTAGAGGGTTGGCGGTATTAACTTCATTCTGTGAAGTCTCTGGTCTGGCAAGCCTGTTAGTATCAATAATAAACCGTGACGGGTGTGACATTTCCCATCAAGATTGTAAGTCACATCACAGTTAGCGTCCCCCTGCTTTTACACTTGAAGTGGTAAAAATTATTGTAAATGTGGGCTTCCATTAAATTGAACTCTCTGAAAACTATGAAATTAAGAACTCTGGCTTTCCAAACATCAAGTATATTGAATCACTTTAAGTTATGTATGCAGTCTCCTGGAAAATTTAGTCAGAATCTCTGCTACTATTGAACTTTTGTCTTTATCCTTCTTCATAAAATACAAGTTTTTTAGAGAGTTTTGATTAGAGTGCAGAATATCAAATATCTCGTACTCAAAACAAATACGGAAAATGTGAAGAAGAAGCTGTCGTGCTAAATTTTCATCACATCAAGTATCCTTTTGGAGATCTGATTCCTTTGCCATTTTTTCAAACAATTTATATGGTTTCCAGTTAAGCAGCTCCAATTCCTTGTCCACATGAATACATTTTTTGTATGATGCCTCTATTTTCGTCTCTTGGATGTAACCTTTTTCCTTTTGATTGGCCCCTCTTGCCTAATAAGATTACTTCCTTAGTCAAGAGTTCTTGTGTTAGCCCCATGCTTGATGTCGTCTGGGGAGAGAACAATCGTACAAATCAAGTATGCATAACAACTGATTATTGAGGGGAAAAAAACAAAAACAAAAAAAAGGTATGTAGTAGAAGATTCGATAATCCTCTAATTACTCCTTGAATTGCTTGGATACCCGGTGGTTAGGGATGCCGCCAAAGTTAACCAAACCTCTTCAACCTATTAGCAGAGTTTTGTCTGATGCAATGTAGCATTCCTAAGAAGGCGCGTGAGGGATTGTTGTTCTTTTTTTTTATGTAAAATGCCGACAGATGAAGTATGTTTAGGAAAATATTATTTGGACATAATTTAAAGATCTAATTTAGAAATTTAATGAGAGATATCCATCTAACATTAGAAATCACAACTAATTTAATAGTTACATTAAAATCATATCATTAAATTTTAAAATAAAATCTCTATAATATTGATAGTGTGTTTATGCTTGGAATAGTGCAAGAAATTGATTGGGATGGTGTCTAGATGACAATTGCTGTGGTTGTAGCTGTAACTTCGGCCTAGCCCATCAACCGTCTCAAATCAAGTCAAGCGAATCATTTCATATTGGCTGTAAAATGCTTTTGTTCAACCGAGTTATCAATTTTGAATCCAAATTTACTAAAATCAAACCTATTGATTTTTGTCAGAACTAGTAATGCACTATGTGCGTTGCACTTTAATAAATTTTATACACAAAAATTAATAAAAAAAATTTAGACATATGTATACATGAATTAAATATCATATTATCAAATTTATTTTTCTTTGCTCATATTTTATTATATAATTATAAAAATTTTGTATATTTTCAAGATTTGTTATTCTAATTATAAGAAAAATGATTGAAAAATAGTTATAGTTTTATTTTTTTAGAATTTTGTGTTTGAGAGTGGTTTTTAGTGATATTTAAAAAATAATTTGTTTTGACATTCATTTGATAATGATTCTCCTTATAATTTACTGAATAAAATAAACATAATTATCAATATACTATTCGTTTTTGAAACTTTACTGTAATTAAGAATTAGTCAGGTATACTCCAATAAAATTAAATATCTTTGACTAATACATTACAATTTATGTTCACACAAAATCTTAATATAACTTGGAAAGCTTATTGTAACTGAAGAATTATATTGATGTAATATAAATTAATTTTAAAAAATTATATATATGAATATTTTTTATCCTAAAAATAAAAGGGTTAAACTTTTTTGGTAAAAATTGTGTGTGTGTACATGTGTAGACACAATGTTATATTTGTGTATATAATGAATAATGTTATATTGATAGAATTTTTAAAGGGTTTTTTAACACTTTATTAAAAAATTTAATGGTGCATATATTTTTTAAGGGTAAAAAAAAAATACTTTTTAAGGGTAATAAAGTCAATCAATTTTTTATTGAAATTGATACGTAAATATGGAGAATAGATCATTAAAAGAGATACTAGACGTAATTTAGAGATTTTAAATACATAAGGATATAATAAAAATTTAGATATTTAATTATGGAAGGATATAATAGTCTTTGTAATTTTTTATAAGGGTAAAATAATAAATTAAAAATTTTTCATGTTAATGTATTTTTATTAGTAATATATATATAGATAAATATAAATATTTATGTTACATCCTCTTCAATAGTTTAAATTTTTAGAGTAGATGGTTGTTAAACATAGTATCACAGTCGGGTTAATCTTGTTTTCGAATTTCGCAAGCGCCTTAATTATTAAAAATATTTTCGCGTGCCAAGTTCAAAATTTAGCTTGATATTTAAGTTATATCTTTTTCAACAATTTAAATTTTTAGAGTAGATAATTGTTCAATAATTATATTATGGCTCTTAAGACCAGCTTTGTGTGTTTCCGTTGGACGATTTTAGATCTACTGTTGCTTGAGGTCCTCTAAACCAGACCAATGAGGGGAGAGGTGGAGTAGTACGAGGGACACTGTTCTGGCGGCTGCATTAGGGTGATGACACAAGTAGTTAGTTATGTCTATGTCCAAGGTTGATTGATACTGAGATAAAACAGCATAGAATAGAAGTGAAGTACTTTTTTAAGTGGGGAATCATTCGAGTTTGGTGGCATGTGGGTCCGGATCCTCCAATACAATTTCTTCCCTTCAATGTCTGATGTACATTGGTGCGGGTTTCTACCAATAAATAGAGATGTTATTTCTGGAGTTATGGTGGGCAGTTGCTGTCATGGGACAGAGGGTTTGGTGAATTTAATTATTCTTGAGGCAACAGAATAGAAGATGGAATCAACAACGTGGCTAATTCATGTCCACAAAAGCATATGATTAACGGTCCGGGAAAGTTGTTTTAGATGAAGAGTTATGGTGACTCTCATGGAATGGAATGGTGACAACCTCTCCTGTATTTGAATAATAATAGCCAATCCATTTCTTTTTGTGTGGGGTCCTCTAAATTATGGTTTGTCCCATTATCGTCACGCGTCAACTTTAATCTGGGTCCTGTGGCTTTCGAATGTGGTATTGCGATTCACTATCCTTACCAACTGAATGCACTCTATTTTTATTTTTATTTATGTTCAAGGATTGAATAACGTCTCGATAATGGAAAAAGTCCTAGTGATTTGGCCTTGTAGTGGAAAAATAATGGGTAATACCGGGACAAGAAGTTAGGTTTTCAACTGTGTGGTGTGGGACATGCACCAAGATGGTATTCAAATTCAAAAGTTACGTCGTTTTGTACCATTAAATCCAAAAACAGTTCTATCGTGAATAAAAATATCATTACTTTTAGTGGCCTGTTTTTGTATCTTTCTTTGCACACTTCCTGAATATTAACCCCCTCATTGGCTGCATTCATATGAGCCAACACTGAGGGCTTATGCTGCTTATAATAATTTTTGCACAGAGAAGAGAAATAAATACATGTAAGCTTCTATTTGTATTTTTGTATATAAGCTAAACTTTTCCAAACATTTTAAATATGAAAGTCAAATATGATCATTGGATTCAATGGTCAAAACATTAGTTTTTTTTTTTTGGGGGGTGGGGGAGGGGATGATTTGGCAGGCCTGCTGTGCCTAACTTTTTTGGGTTGAAAAGAGCCAACAAGTGCAGCCCATGTTTCTATGCAGTCGTTCTTGCTGTCACATGTCGGGCTAGGTTGGCCAATGGACTAATGGGATGTCGAGCTTTTGGATCAATCCATGGGCTACATACAAGCTTGCTGTTGAGGCTCATCTACAAATACTTGTGATCAGTGAAGTTCGGGTTTTATGCATTGATCCAAGGAATAATAGCTATTGGTGTTAATTCAATTCAAACAGGAACTATCATTGTTGATTTTTAGTCTCTTAGTAACCACACATAGACATAGTATTCATCGCTGACACAGATGATTGCAAAAATAGACATGTTTTTGTTTTGATTTTCTATTAGCCTGCCTGTATTCATCACTTAAAAGTTAAAACCATTATTTATGTTATTTCTTTGTGAAGAACAGTATGTATGCATGCATGCANTAGCCTGCCTGTATTCATCACTTAAAAGTTAAAACCATTATTTATGTTATTTCTTTGTGAAGAACAGTATGTATGCATGCATGCAGCTTTGTTTTGGTAATAGGTTTGATGGTTAGAGGCTGAATGCCAAGGACTACTCGTGTCGAGTTCGACAGAAGATTCAAATGCATCACTGGTACACAACACATACTCCTTACGCTCTATGTTATATATATATGATCGACGCAGCTGCCTAATTCTATATTTACAAGGTGTGTTCTGAAATGCCTGAAAATTTTCTGTCTTCATAAATGCATACATTTGAATTCTCATACACAATTACAACTTACAAACAAAACTTCTAATAATATCGACATGCAGAATGATGTGACAATTATATTTTTCTTAAATACTTTATACGACATTAATTTTTTGTTTGAGATTAAAAACGACACATAATTCAGAATAAAAAAAAATTATCTATTTCATATTCATACCATGTGGAGCATTACATGTGGCTGTTGATGAAGAAGCTACGGTTAGGTCCCGTCTATGTCTAATGTTCCGTTTGATACGATAAAAAAATAGAATGATGTAAAGTTGGAAGGATGAAAAGTTTGAAGAATAAATAAAACATTATATTTGTTAAGAAAGAAAAATATGAAGGATGAAAAAATGGATGGATGAGCTTTCTTTTAAATTCACTAAAATCAATCCCTCCAAAATTAGAAGAAAAGTGGATAAAAAATTAATTATTTGTGTTAAAATATATCTTATATGTCTATATATCATGTGATATATACATTAATTTCATATATAAATACAATGATAAAATATGTATTTATATTTTTTTTAAAAAAATTAAAAATAAACAAATATTTTTTCCATCTTACCAAGCACAAAAAAAAATTAATTATTTTTATTTTTCATCCATCCTACCAAACACAAAGGAATGAAAGTGTATAATTTCTATTTTCTTTCTTTAAAGAATAAAAAGTGTATCCCTCCTACTTTCTATATTTTTTACTTTTCATCTTTCCTACCAAATAGACATAAGAGTTGTAGTAGAGTCAAGCTTGTCAAACTTGAGTATGTACAAGTTTGGCTCAAGCTTCAATTATTATTCAAGCTTTGATTTGGCAGAAATTCACAAGCAGTCAAGTCAAAGCTAAGCTCAATTACTCAACAAAAAATCTCCAATAATTAAGTCCTAAAGTTTAATAGTTAGGTTTAAATAATCAACTTTTTTTTAGAATTTCTCAGAANCTCAAGTCAAAGCTAAGCTCAATTACTCAACAAAAAATCTCCAATAATTAAATCCTAAAGTTTAATAGTTAGGTTTAAATAATCAACTTTTTTTTAGAATTTCTCAGAATCTGTACTGAGATTAAGTAGTGGATATAATCTAGAAATATTTGAGATAAGTTTAAGATTGCTCATCTTGTGAATAATTTTTGTTTGGTTGTAAAATTAGAATTATTATAGATGGAATCCTATTAGAGTAAAGTTAAGCCACAAGTAGTCCCAATTCGTCTCATTTATGAAACCAGGTAGAATTGTATTGATTAGTGTTGGGTCGTGACGACTTGAATGATTGTAAACGAGTTGAGTTGGAGCTGCTTACATTGTTGTTTATTAATTATGCTCATAGAAACAAAAATCTTTGCAGCTAGAGACAAAAAATTCAACAATTTGTTTCAATGCAATTCTCGTGTGCGGTACTATGTATAGTGACTAATCTTAATTTCAAACGGTGGCCCGACTTTCTTCTCTCTTCATTGGTACGTACGTTATGTGGAACCCAGCATCTCTTCACCACGCTACACATCAGGCTATTTGCAAGTTTAGGCATGGACATGACTACTTTTACCTATGGCTATGGTGGCCAAGCCAATTATATATGTATATTGTTGAAAAGTAATAAGGTTATATATCTCATGCAAAGTTGATGGGTGGTGTATCCAACAACTTGTCAAACTTTTTAGCATATAAAGTATTCTGGCAAGTGGCAAGATCTCAATCTTATGAGAATAATTATAGGTAAAAAGACCATATCAGATCACCCAAAACATGTTGTATTCGTAGACAATGGTGGGGAGATGGAAGACATCGTTATTAAGTAAGAATAATTTGGTTGACGAAGTCATATCATCATGAGAACTGCCCATTATTTATGTATAGAATATAACGTATATATCAATCCCATATTATTTGACTTTAAGAGCTGCTACAATATGGTATCTTAAAAGTACGGCTTTTATACCGACAAGTGGAACAAGGGGTCAGACGATGATGACGACGATGATCGAGCAAAACTCCACAGATCTATCTCGCTGCTATAGATTTGGGAGACTTGTTGTGGTCTATTGAGACGTGGGTGTGGTGATTGTACATAATGATCAAGAGTAATACAGAAGTCCTCGTTGGGGTCACCATAGAGGGACTGTTGCTTTGATGTCTCCACTTCACCATTGAGCTGTGAGGCCACCAGATGGTCAAGTGCCCAGTTACTCAACCCATCCTTAGGGTCATCAACCATGTCCATGTTGGAATCATTGCCCTGGATGGTGTAGGAGGGTTCAGTCTCTTCGAGCATATCGTCGACTGAATGCCCACAGGCGTTACTGCCATCCTGATTGAAGTGTGAGTTGTTGTAGGGAAGTGATGGAATGGTCGGACTCTCAAGTCGTGGAAGATGCAAAAATCTAGGGTTAACTCCATCGCTGATGGCTGTGTTGATTGGATTTGCAAAGTGATGAATGTTGTTGTCACTATTCATATTGCTGGCTGTTTCATGTGGCTGTGTGCAAGACTTTCCCATGTAATGAATGATACGATCGAGGACACAATCGTTGCTCGAGTTGTGCAGCTGCGTTCTTGAATCTCTAGAGATCATCGATGAGCTTTGGGGACTCTCTAAGGACCTGTGATAATTTTTCTTTCTGAAAACACGGCAAACGACCCAGCCATCTTCTTGCGTGGACTCTCCCAACAAATTAGAGGCCTAGATACATACCATTATCATCTATCAGCATCATAGTATAAGAACATCATGCAAAAAGTGGCACAGAAATGAAGATGGAAAATCAATAGCAGTCGGTAGTATAACAGGGAAGACAACTGAGAGCAGTCACTTAAGACGTGTGTATGTGTATGTGTTGTGTGTGTGTGTGTGTGGAGAGAGAGAGAGAGAGAGACTTTGAATATTATTCATTGAACTTCAAGAAGATGGCTTACAGTGGCGTCATGAGTGTTGTCGTCTAGCCTATATTCATGCATGATCCAATCGGACTTCTGTCCATGAGGGGCTCGTCCTTTGTAGAATACTAGAGTTTTCCTCATTCCGATTCTTCTATAGCTGCTGTAAATGACCTTATCTCGACCTGTGGCCTTCCAGAATCCGGCGGCAGTCGCGCGATTTGTTCGAGTCCCTGTCGGGTATTTCTTGTCTTTGTGACTGAAGAAATACCAATCATTTTGTGGCGTGGATCCTATTTTGCACTTTTCTACAAAACCCCATGACAAGAGAAGTAAGACTAGTCAAATCTAGTTTATATGCCAAGTTATACAACAAGTGTAAGGCTCTTTACCTTGAATATCCCATGGTTCGAGCTTGTTAAGATCGACATCGCGAATGACATTAAGATCTATCTTCTGATAAGCCACTTTCTTCCTCAAGTAGTAGTGCAGAAGCTCCTCTTCTGTTGGGTGGAATCTAAAGCCTGGAGGAACCTGAGACTGACCATTTACAGACAGATTCATGTCTTCTGACATGAGGTAGTGTAGATCAAATCAAGTATCAAACAAACTGCCCCCTTCCTGGTTCCCACTTCCCACTACTACTCAAATCTCTCCAACAAAAATAATTTTAGTTTTAATTCAATTTCAAGATGGATGAGAGCATGATGGAAATAAATTTGAGTGAGGATAACAAGACAAGCCAGAAGGGAGACGGAGGAGGTAGTATGAGTATAAAGGCTTAAGGCGGCATGATTATATATATGGGTGGTTGCACATGAAGGGTCCAACAATGCATGGAAAGTTTTGGTATCATGGCCATTAGTGTACTTTTGAGTGGGGTCTACGCTTCGAGAAGAACCAACCACCTAAAGCTTGTGTGAGAAACGACAGGGAAGAGTGTAGGTCCCACAATAGGTAGAAAACAGTGGGTCCCAATTATGGGGCCTTAGGATACCATAGTCTGAGCGGGAGGCACGCCTCCATCCAAAACTATGACCCTCGACCTTAAAATCTCAAAGAAAAGCACCCCTGAAACCACCGGTATCCTTATAGAATCTCTCTCTCTCTCTCTCTCTCTCTCTCATTCATTTTACTTGTGCAACCACCTCCAACGACAAGATGGCAAGAGAGAGATGATGGAGTCGGAGACATTGCGCTTTCATGGGGAGGAAAGGCCATGATGAGTGTAACAGAAGCTTATGGCGTCTGGACAAGACTTTTACCTCCTACTTCCATTCTTTTATCCATTAGTACTATTGTAGTATTTAGTAGCAACTAAAGCTAGCGCACAGCATATAAAACTTAGTATAAAACTTAGTTCTCTATGTATTAAAAATTATATCTCAAAACTGACTAGTGCTAAAAGTCACTTATATATTATATGGTTTGCTACAGGCAACCGCTGCTTAGTAACGTAGNACTGACTAGTGCTAAAAGTCACTCATATATTATATGGTTTGCTACAGGCAACCGCTGCTTAGTAACGTAGCTGAAGTCACTGACCAACCTCTATGCTATAACGGGGAATGTTAGTCTTATCTGTATTGATTGAAAATTAAGGAATCCGGAGAATTTGTTAGGTTTATTTTAGGATTGACAATTTCATAACTTATACTTTAGATTCAAAGTTAGAGGGTTCTACAGTTGAACCAATGTCGACCAGCTCACTACACTTGGTCATTGCAGAACATTGTTCTTCTGCTTGGGTGTCGAAATCTAAAAGTGCCTTGAAATTGTAAAAAACAGAAATTTCAACATATGATTCAAATAGTCAAATTAGTGTTCAACGAGACTGATTTAGGACCGATTTAAAAAAATCTAAATTTTTTGGACAAAACCTAAAACATTTTAGGATTGATCTCAGATTTTTGGAGCTAATGCTCCGTTTGATAGGAATGATGGAAAGTAGGAGGATACACTTTCTGTCTTTCAAAGATGAAAAATATGAATGATACATTTTCCTTCCTTTGTATTTGGTTTGATGGATGGAAAATAAAAATGATCAAATTTTTTTTTAATTTTTTTTCTCTAATATTAAGGGTGACAATCGAGTTGCGTTATGTCAGATTCGTGTTAAGTCATAAAATTATGAGTCTTTTATATTTTTTATTCGCATATCAGGTTATTTTTAAGTTCGTGTCAAGTTATAATCAAGTTCGTATCATAAAATTCGTGCCGAGTTCAAGTCGTGTCATCGTGTTAAGTCGAAAATTTTTAACCTTAGTTAAGATGAAAAAAATATTTTTTCTAATTTAAATTTTTTAGTTTTTTATTATATATATATATATATACACATATTTTATCGTTGTATTGTTATATGAACTTAATGTATACATAATATATAAACAAATAAGATATATCTCAACACAAATAATTAACTTTTCATTCATTTTCCTTCCGATTTTGTAGGAATTGATTTTAGTAAGTTGGAAGAAAAGTTAATTTATCAATTTTTTTATCCTTCTTATTTTTCTTTCTTACCAAACATAACGTTTTATTTATCCCCAACTTTCGATCCTTCTAACCTTCTTCAATTTTTTCAACTGAATGGTAGATCATAACTGCAGTTTATGGGGTTGAATTTTTGTTCAATTGTTATTGGTACCACAGATGCCGCCTTTGTGTCTGTGTTACACGGCCTGTGTTGAGAGTTGTGTGTCTCCAAAGCCCAGAATTTTGTTTTCCTTCATTTACAATTAAGATATAAATTCTATTCATTAAGATATAAATTATCTATCGTTTATTGATTGAGTGACTTAATTATAAATAGTAGGCACAGCTTATATTAATTATAAATTATTGAGAAAAAAATATAATTTAATGCGTGCAATTAGGATTAAGTAATATAATAAAGACTTAATTCAATACACTCATTATATTAATTATGAGTTCTCATGGTAAATGAAACTCTCTTTTAATCTAAAAGTTGTCATTGATTAGATCTCTAAATTAAATTCCAACACATTTAGCATCGCCAATAAATGCAACCAAAACTAAGTGCTCGGAAGTTTCCAATATGTTTTGGTTACTGAAATAGAAATAAAGCAGTACAGAACTACTTACGAGGATATGGATACGTATAGTATGTGGTCTGAAGAATTATGTTTAATGTGTTATGGTTTAATTTTGTTTAATAGTTTTGTTTCATATACTAATGTTGCTTTATTTTGGTTTAAAATAATCAGCATATGAATCTAACACAAAAACAATACATAATTAACGGGCTTATGTTTGATAAGCCTTAACGAGTTGAGATAGTAAATGGATAAATTCATTAGACACATAAATTGCATGAATTTGTGTGAATCTGATTAATC
>CAUOFW020008947.1:28509-41425 GCA_963454935.2 Ilex paraguariensis
CCCGGAAAAAAAAAAAAAGGAAAAAAAAAACAACAACCCCCCCCCCCCCCACCACACACACACACCCACACCCACACACACCAGAAAAAAACAAAAAAAAAATAAATAACCATTGCTTCTTTCATAACAGCCCACATATGCATTTGTTTGGGTTTGCTATGTTGAGCATTCGGCCTTCTTTTTATACCATCGGCTCAAGCCTCAGGCATTCAATTATCGAACATCTCTTCTTTTTTTCCCCTTTTTTGCTCTTTTTTCGGTTTGCTATGTTGATCATTTTGGCCTCCTTTGCCCAAGTGACAAGAATAAACCAGTATTCCAGTCAGATCAATGATTTGTATGCATTTAAAATTATCACTTAATTAGTTAAGGTTAGTTTTGCAGCATACATCAGCTGACAATTCAAAGGATGGACCAGCTGCATCAGCTGAAGATTCAAAGGATGGACCAGCAGCAATAGTTAGGTGGACGTGATATTTCAATGTAATGTCTTACTCTGCCCAGTTCATTTCATTATTTAATGATATTACTCTACCTTTTTTTTTGTTTTTGTAGAGAATCTGAACTCCTAATTATGTTTGAACTGCGAAAGCATTACTACAACAAAAAGTAAAATAAGGAAATCGACTCAACAAAAAAAGTCCAGCAACAACTATAGGTCATATTCCGCTTGGAGTAGGGGTACAATCCCATCAGACTTGATTAAAGTTGTGAACCTTTTGACAACTATAACAACAACAAAAAATCAATGTTCTTTCAATACATTTATGCTTTCTGGGAAGAATCTTAATAAAGCAGCTTTACAAAAAAGTTTCCTCATTAATTCTGCAATTATTAGTGACGTAGTTATCGACTTTGCAAGAATCTCCCGTGGCTATTTATGACGATGAAACATGAGATGACTCATATTCCCGGGCACAAAACCATACAATATTGTCTACTTTAAAATAGATCCATATTACTTTGAATCATATAATGTAATAAAGAAGGTTAATTACGAACTATTTTATATAGTTTATCAAGTGATGATATGAGATGATGTAGTACAAGGACTTGGTATGTTCACCTTACCTCATCGATCTTAAACCCAAGACTTAGAAGTGTTGGCTTTCTGGACCTTCTTTGTAAGAATAATAATCCTAACTGAACAAATCACGTGGTTGAACCGCTCCCTATGAAGTTGCTACCAATACCATATGCCAATATTCCCTCTCAAAACTGAATTCTCTTTTTTGCTTTGTTTTTTGTTTCCTTTCCTACTTGTTTGCACTGTAAAATCCACACAACCTCTACCCCCCCACCCTCACCATTCCCTCCCCCAACCCCACAAACAAAAAAAAAAAAGATAAGATAAAAGTGCATTCCTCCCTTTTGGTGTCTTTTGGAAACAGACGAACTAAATACGGAGAGAATATATGCAATATTTCTCGTGTTTCAAGTTTGCTAGCGCCTGGAAATTCACAATATATTGTCCATGCATGTGAATTCAATAGGTACTTTCTATTTACCTAGTAAGTACTACATTAGTTAGCATCACATTGACAAAGATCATGCCAAGCGACCTACCTACGATCCAAACTCAAACCCAGGAGGACAGTAATATCAGCAAAGCACGCTCAGCTTCAACGATTCCAGCTTCAGTCATATTTAAATTCGAATGGAAAAATAATATTTCTAACTTTGTGCAGTTTGGTTGCACTTAAGCATGATCTTGGATGGTTGTTTTGCTTTAATTATTGGAATATGAGAATTCAGATTGGAAGGTTTAAGCTCGCCTCATTCTGCTCCATCAAGACGCGACAAATCTAATTAACTAAGAGATGATATGACCTGATCTGACTACTAAATAATCAAGTGTTACGCGCGTGAATATGATGATGGAGATACTTACCAACTTTTTTTTTTTTTTTGTTCTTTTTTAAATGTAGTTGGAGATTGTCACCACTTGGAATTCGCATTTATGGATATTGAACAACAAAGATATCCTGCTGTATCACCATGTCTGAGTTACTCACCTTGGGGTCTGAAATCGTCATTTGTACCTTTATTTTTTCACCGTCAACTAAAATCATGTGTTTCTTGTTTTTGTCATTTCATTCATTGGAATCACTTTTGAAGCAGCCGTGCATGCCCATGGCCCTCATGAAAATTTTTGCCGAAGGAATAATGCCTTGCTTTCTTGACGCGCGGTAAAACTTGATCATATACCAAACAAAAAATGGCAACTTTTTAGAAAAATTGTATTATCAATCAATAGGCTGGGACGTTTTCAAAGCTTCATGTAAATCAATTACAGGGGTCAGGGAAGAACCAAAATAAATGACGTTCGAAGATGGGAGAATCTTTTTGTGGACCCACTCTAAGCCTTATATCTTTATCCATCAGATTTTCTTCAACCTCTAAAATGATTCTTCAGATGGTTTTACATTAAGAGTTTGGTTAATTTGTACACACACTTTATGCATCAGATTTTTTGCAACCTCTAAAATGATTCTCTCTCTCTCTCTCTCTCTAACGGTTCGGAACAAAGGAAAAACAGAGGAAACCAATTTCTATGATGATAGGCTAGGCTTCCATTTACAATTTCGGTGGAAATTGTTGCGTTGTTTGAATGATGTGCCTTTAACACTTACTGACTTCCAAAACAAAATGGATGACTATTTAGCCTACGAATTGCGTAAGGCAGAAGACAACTACCATTTCAACCTTGAAAATTAAACACCATTAAGAGGACTGGAGTGCGAGTTATTTATTAGCCAATAAAAAATGTCACCTTTTTTTTTTTTTAACCTTTTGAGGACATGAATGGCACAAAGCCTATGACAAGCAATCAGAACTTAGTGTAGACATGAAAAGGATGGAGTATTATTTTCTCACCAAGAGAAGAAAAACTCAATTTCAGGACTTTCATTTTCAGAATATTGGATTCGAAGGTCAGGCCAAACATGACATACCGACTAGGACCCCAGCACTCTTGGGTCATTTATTCAAACAAAAAGAAATAAGAAAATAATAGAAATGAGAAAGAGAAGAGAGCAAAAACAAGAATTTTCCAATTGATGGAATGGAGATGAATTGATAAGGGAGGGATGATCTCTTTTATAACACACACTGAAAGCGGAGTCCTAGGGGGCAGGTGAACCTATGTAACGAGTAAATATTTAACGCAACGGTAATATCATATCATTATTGATGACATTGTATTACCAATCAATAATAAATCTCCAAGTGAGTAAGATAAATCCCACTTAAACTTACATGGAGAACGAGTAAGGAGTAATTTGTTTATTTGACAAGTTGATTATTAATTTTTGTGGGGTGCTTTTACTTATTTATTTTAATATTATCACATTATATTGTCACGTGATATTACTGTTGTTACAAAAAAAAATTTGTCGCGGTACGTAGCACAGCACCCCANAAGAATCTCCCGTGGCTATTTATGACGATGAAACATGAGATGACTCATATTCCCGGGCACAAAACCATACAATATTGTCTACTTTAAAATAGATCCATATTACTTTGAATCATATAATGTAATAAAGAAGGTTAATTACGAACCATTTTATATAGTTTATCAAGTGATGATATGAGATGATGTAGTACAAGGACTTGGTATGTTCACCTTACCTCATCGATCTTAAACCCAAGACTTAGAAGTGTTGGCTTTCTGGACCTTCTTTGTAAGAATAATAATCCTAACTGAACAAATCACGTGGTTGAACCGCTCCCTATGAAGTTGCTACCAATACCATATGCCAATATTCCCTCTCAAAACTGAATTCTCTTTTTTGCTTTGTTTTTTGTTTCCTTTCCTACTTGTTTGCACTGTAAAATCCACACAACCTCTACCCCCCCACCCTCACCATTCCCTCCCCCAACCCCACAAACAAAAAAAAAAAGATAAGATAAAAGTGCATTCCTCCCTTTTGGTGTCTTTTGGAAACAGACGAACTAAATACGGAGAGAATATATGCAATATTTCTCGTGTTTCAAGTTTGCTAGCGCCTGGAAATTCACAATATATTGTCCATGCATGTGAATTCAATAGGTACTTTCTATTTACCTAGTAAGTACTACATTAGTTAGCATCACATTGACAAAGATCATGCCAAGCGACCTACCTACGATCCAAACTCAAACCCAGGAGGACAGTAATATCAGCAAGGCACGCTCAGCTTCAACGATTCCAGCTTCAGTCATATTTAAATTCGAATGGAAAAATAATATTTCTAACTTTGTGCAGTTTGGTTGCACTTAAGCATGATCTTGGATGGTTGTTTTGCTTTAATTATTGGAATATGAGAATTCAGATTGGAAGGTTTAAGCTCGCCTCATTCTGCTCCATCAAGACGCGACAAATCTAATTAACTAAGAGATGATATGACCTGATCTGACTACTAAATAATCAAGTGTTACGCGCGTGAATATGATGATGGAGATACTTACCAACTTTTTTTTTTTTTTTGTTCTTTTTTAAATGTAGTTGGAGATTGTCACCACTTGGAATTCGCATTTATGGATATTGAACAACAAAGATATCCTGCTGTATCACCATGTCTGAGTTACTCACCTTGGGGTCTGAAATCGTCATTTGTACCTTTATTTTTTCACCGTCAACTAAAATCATGTGTTTCTTGTTTTTGTCATTTCATTCATTGGAATCACTTTTGAAGCAGCCGTGCATGCCCATGGCCCTCATGAAAATTTTTGCCGAAGGAATAATGCCTTGCTTTCTTGACGCGCGGTAAAACTTGATCATATACCAAACAAAAAATGGCAACTTTTTAGAAAAATTGTATTATCAATCAATAGGCTGGGACGTTTTCAAAGCTTCATGTAAATCAATTACAGGGGTCAGGGAAGAACCAAAATAAATGACGTTCGAAGATGGGAGAATCTTTTTGTGGACCCACTCTAAGCCTTATATCTTTATCCATCAGATTTTCTTCAACCTCTAAAATGATTCTTCAGATGGTTTTACATTAAGAGTTTGGTTAATTTGTACACACACTTTATGCATCAGATTTTTTGCAACCTCTAAAATGATTCTCTCTCTCTCTCTCTCTCTAACGGTTCGGAACAAAGGAAAAACAGAGGAAACCAATTTCTATGATGATAGGCTAGGCTTCCATTTACAATTTCGGTGGAAATTGTTGCGTTGTTTGAATGATGTGCCTTTAACACTTACTGACTTCCAAAACAAAATGGATGACTATTTAGTCTACGAATTGCGTAAGGCAGAAGACAACTACCATTTCAACCTTGAAAATTAAACACCATTAAGAGGACTGGAGTGCGAGTTATTTATTAGCCAATAAAAAATGTCACCTTTTTTTTTTTTTAACCTTTTGAGGACATGAATGGCACAAAGCCTATGACAAGCAATCAGAACTTAGTGTAGACATGAAAAGGATGGAGTATTATTTTCTCACCAAGAGAAGAAAAACTCAATTTCAGGACTTTCATTTTCAGAATATTGGATTCGAAGGTCAGGCCAAACATGACATACCGACTAGGACCCCAGCACTCTTGGGTCATTTATTCAAACAAAAAGAAATAAGAAAATAATAGAAATGAGAAAGAGAAGAGAGCAAAAACAAGAATTTTCCAATTGATGGAATGGAGATGAATTGATAAGGGAGGGATGATCTCTTTTATAACACACACTGAAAGCGGAGTCCTAGGGGGCAGGTGAACCTATGTAACGAGTAAATATTTAACGCAACGGTAATATCATATCATTATTGATGACATTGTATTACCAATCAATAATAAATCTCCAAGTGAGTAAGATAAATCCCACTTAAACTTACATGGAGAACGAGTAAGGAGTAATTTGTTTATTTGACAAGTTGATTATTAATTTTTGTGGGGTGCTTTTACTTATTTATTTTAATATTATCACATTATATTGTCACGTGATATTACTGTTGTTACAAAAAAAAATTTGTCGCGGTACGTAGCACAGCACCCCCATGGTGATCCACTCACTATTGGAGAACTTGGATTACAAAGCGGGGAAAGTGGGCTGGGCTGTGGCCTTCTTAAGCCTAAAAGTTGTATATAAAAATGGTTTTAATTTTTCACCTCCCGGCCTGTAGGGGCGGATTCCCATCAACTTTTGCATCACTTTGGCCATGTTTCCATTAAGTAGGTAGGGGTGAATAAAATATTGTGATATCGTGGTTCCATCCACACCCACCGAAAGCAGACAGACCCATAGAGCCCAGCTGCTCCCATGTAACACTGGCTTCATGGCCTGCTATTGCGGAATGTACAAATAATATAACAAGCCTGGAAATTGGCCTCCTTTCTGACCTGTCGGAGGCCCAAATATTTGTCTATGTATATGGTTGTTAATCTTCATCCCCAGTGGATTCAGATTCCCATCTACTACTCTTATGTAGTATACTTACTCTCAAAGTACACAAAATCTAGAAAACCAAAGCTGGTTTTATGGGGAGGATTTTTTTTTTGGGTAGGATTAAGCTGCTCATCAAGGGTGAGGAAACTTGAAAGTTGAAACACCCCCCCCCCCCTTTTTTTCCCTCCAAAAAAAAAAAAAAAGAATCTAAATAGGATGTACTAGATAGTGCGGTAATAAACTTCAAATAAGCTTTACTTTGCAAAAAGGATGTAGACCTCTCTCACTGACCCCTATGAAGGGGAGATCAGAGTATCCAATCCACCATGGGGTGGCTAAAAAATATTAAGCTAGGGATGAAAAAGATTTTCTAGATGGTGCAGGGACTGGCATAACCATTAATTCTGATTCCCAAGCTCTAGATCCATCAAACAAAATGCTAATACATCCACAATAGCATTAATAGTTCAATTAGATTTTTGTTGAAGTATAGATAGTCTAGGTTTATTAGGATTTCTCTTTCCTAGGTTTATTAGGATTTCTTTTCCCTTTAGGATTTCTTTTCCCTTTTTTACCCTTACTATNGTCTTGGATGGTTGTTTTGCTTTAATTATTGGAATATGAGAATTCAGATTGGAAGGTTTAAGCTCGCCTCATTCTGCTCCATCAAGACGCGACAAATCTAATTAACTAAGAGATGATATGACCTGATCTGACTACTAAATAATCAAGTGTTACGCGCGCGAATATGATGATGGAGATACTTACCAACTTTTTTTTTTTTTTTGTTCTTTTTTAAATGTAGTTGGAGATTGTCACCACTTGGAATTNTCATACCGCCGAAACTACCCTGGCCATCAGCTGCCCAGCGAAACCGACCAAACCAGCGACAAAACCAGTCCACCTACTGCCCATACCAGGCCACACCGACAGCCCCAAAATCCATACACTGACGGCCCAGGCAACAAACAGTCTTCCACTGACTGCCTATCCTTATACCAGTCCATACCAGCCCCTAGCCGCATCCCAGACAAACCAGTCCATACCAGTCCACCACAACCTTAATCCACGACAAAGGCAGCAACCTCAACCCATACCAGTTCAACCAGTCCATAACCATATGCCAAACCAGCCCATAACCATATGCTAAACCAGCCCACTGTCCAACCGACTGGCCNTGATCATACCAAACAAAAAATGGCAACTTTTTAGAAAAATTGTATTATCAATCAATAGGCTGGGACGTTTTCAAAGCTTCATGTAAATCAATTACAGGGGTCAGGGAAGAACCAAAATAAATGACGTTCGAAGATGGGAGAATCTTTTTGTGGACCCACTCTAAGCCTTATATCTTTATCCATCAGATTTTCTTCAACCTCTAAAATGATTCTTCAGATGGTTTTACATTAAGAGTTTGGTTAATTTGTACACACACTTTATGCATCAGATTTTTTGCAACCTCTAAAATGATTCTCTCTCTCTCTCTCTCTAACTGTTCGGAACAAAGGAAAAACAGAGGAAACCAATTTCTATGATGATAGGATAGGCTTCCATTTACAATTTCGGTGGAAATTGTTGCGTTGTTTGNCTAACGGTTCGGAACAAAGGAAAAACAGAGGAAACCAATTTCTATGATGATAGGCTAGGCTTCCATTTACAATTTCGGTGGAAATTGTTGCGTTGTTTGAATGATGTGCCTTTAACACTTACTGACTTCCAAAACAAAATGGATGACTATTTAGTCTACGAATTGCGTAAGGCAGAAGACAACTACCATTTCAACCTTGAAAATTAAACACCATTAAGAGGACTGGAGTGCGAGTTATTTATTAGCCAATAAAAAATGTCACCTTTTTTTTTTTTTAACCTTTTGAGGACATGAATGGCACAAAGCCTATGACAAGCAATCAGAACTTAGTGTAGACATGAAAAGGATGGAGTATTATTTTCTCACCAAGAGAAGAAAAACTCAATTTCAGGACTTTCATTTTCAGAATATTGGATTCGAAGGTCAGGCCAAACATAACATACCGACTAGGACCCCAGCACTCTTGGGTCATTTATTCAAACAAAAAGAAATAAGAAAATAATAGAAATGAGAAAGAGAAGAGAGCAAAAACAAGAATTTTCCAATTGATGGAATGGAGATGAATTGATAAGGGAGGGATGATCTCTTTTATAACACACACTGAAAGCGGAGTCCTAGGGGGCAGGTGAACCTATGTAACGAGTAAATATTTAACGCAACGGTAATATCATATCATTATTGATGACATTGTATTACCAATCAATAATAAATCTCCAAGTGAGTAAGATAAATCCCACTTAAACTTACATGGAGAACGAGTAAGGAGTAATTTGTTTATTTGACAAGTTGATTATTAATTTTTGTGGGGTGCTTTTACTTATTTATTTTAATATTATCACATTATATTGTCACGTGATATTACTGTTGTTACAAAAAAAAATTTGTCGCGGTACGTAGCACAGCACCCCANCCCATGCAGCCGAAGAATAAAAGTAGCAGCTAGTCATTTGTCCAAGTTTTTCAGAACTTGCTGTTAAAAAAAACTACTGATTTGAGAGCAGACCAGTATTAGCCACCTTTTACTTTCTCTTTTGTCATTTCATAGTTGGCCAACTCCGGTATCTGTAAAAGCAAAGTGGTTCCAATCACCTAGAATTGAGGCTTTCGCACTAGTTGAGACCAATCGGAGAGTTCCACCTCAAACCCTCGAGACATAATATATACGACCGACTGCCACTGGTAAACTGATCTCTCCGTGGTTTTTCTTGTTGGGCTGATTGACCCCTCTCCACCCTGTTTTTGAGCCATAAAAACAAACATACTATATGCATGGCCACCATGGCCAGATTGATAATTTGGCATGGGATCCGAATTTAACGATTTTCTCAAACTTCACTCTCTCTCTCTCTCTCTCTCTCTCTCTCTGTGAAAGAAAAATAGAGGTTTTATTTTGATTATTAAAAAAAAACTAATTCATCGTTGCACTTAAGCCTATTTATATATGAGCAAAGGTTGGGACCTAATTTACTGACCTAATTTATTAATTTAATTTATTATGATCTTTGGATTGACTGTAGAACCCATCAAATATTGAAACTTGATGTTAATTCAATGATTCTATTAAAGCCACATCACTATATCAACAAATTAAATCAAATTTTTAGGTCCAACTGGTATTAGTCTTTATATATACATGACAAAGAAAGCAACAAAGTTAAGTGGCAGACCAGGAAAATCTGGGAAAAGGATAGATGTTGGCGGCACCTCGTCAAACCGAACGTCCTTTCCCATTAGCACCGGATCAGTATTTGGGCTACATATATACGGGCCTTACTCCTTTAATTTTGCAATGCAATCCCTGCAGTCAGCCTGCTGTCACATAACGTTACATGAGAGAGACAANAATTTGAGAACCCTACTGTTGACACCTCTACCGTTGAGACATCTATGGGTACTTTCACTTTTATGTTTGACCAGTATACAGTGCCTACTAGCACAGTTGCANAAATGTCGGTGAAAGTTTTTTAAATTTTTATTTTATTCATAATTATTATAATAAAATTAATTATTCCCACATATATATTTTTATCTAATTTATATTTTTTACACATATTTAACTTTCAATTTATTTTAGACTCTTTTATAAGAACTCGTAAATTTTTTTGAATTTATTTATTTGTAGTACAATTATTTATAATTATCTATATCTATATGAAGAATTAGTAAAATTCTATATATGTTAAATTATTATATAGATATAGTTACCAGATTGAATTCCACGGTTTAATAAATATTATATTTTATTTGTTAATATGTAATAATATAAAAATATTATAAACGATCTAATCAATCTATTTAACAAACTAAAAATTAATAATTGTATAATATAATTAGATGTGCAAATGCCTAAAAGTGTCGTAAAGATATCTAAATAAATGAAAATTTAGGTATTTAAAAACTTATAGAATAAATTAATAATTAAATTTAGTAATAATTAAAGTATGAATTAATTATTTCACATCTAATTTATTATTTAATTTAATTACATATATAATTCATATTTTTTATAAAAATAATATTATTTAAATTTATTTACGTGCAACGCACGACATGTATTGCTAATATATATATATATATATATATATATAGAACAATGTTATTGAGATCTAATTTACTGACATAATTCACTGTTACCTTTGTATTGATTGTGAACTCCATCAAATATTAGAGTTTGGTGTTTATCTAATAGTTTCACTGAAGCCATGTCATTATGTCAGTAAATTAGATCAGATTTTTAGGTCTAAATAAAATTATATATATATAGTTGCAATTATTCAAGTTATACGTGATTCAATGGTACTTTTTGTCTTGTTAAGATTTTGTCTTCTTGAGGTCAAGAGTTCAAGCCAATTTTTCTCCCTCGCCCAAAAAAAAAGTTATACACGATAATCAATGCTTGGAATTCTACTAATTGTTGGAGTTTAACCCAAACTCTCCAAATATTTTATTCTTTATTTATTTGGTATTTATTTATAATTAAAATTTTAATAAGTTTAAGATATTTGACCCGTAGAATATTCTAATTAACTTTGATATGTTTTATTAAAAGTTGAACATGATTAGAATATTAGGGTCTTTCTTTATGGTCAGAGTTTCTTGAATGACAACTTTTAAGCCGTCCTTTTCTGTCTTTTTTGGTTTGTTTGTTCCTTGATTTCTTATTTTATTTTCTTGGGCTTTGATTAATTTTTGTGTGTGTGTGTGAGAGAGATATTTGAGTGTTTCATATTATTTTGAGATCTCATATCTAATACCATAACCAATTTTGGAGATAGCAAACAGGAACGAGTTTGTTCAATGTCTAGTTGAAAATTTTGACGACAAGTCAAAATTTTAGAATTGGAAAACACAGATGGAATTATTTTTTTAAGGTCATAAATTTTTCAGATATTTTGACAAACGGGTTCACTGATCCCAGAGATCTACTAACTCACACAAAAGTCCAAAAAGATGAATTGATAATTAATCAAAAGAAATACAGCAGAGCATTGATGTATATTTATGAAGCAATTGATTTGTTAATTTACGACAAGATTGCTCATGTTTCGACGTCAAAGGCGGGCATGAGATATCTTGATCAATTGTTATATTAGACAAGACAAGCTAAAAAAGGTTCGATTGCAAACTTTACACAGACAATTTGAGCATTTTCAGATGAAAAAATTAGAAAGTATATATGATTATTTTTCATGGACGTCGATTATTGTCAATTAGATGAAACCTAATAGCGAGGCTAAGAAAGATCTCCAAGTTATGGAGAAAATTCTTCGGACCTTATTAATGAGGTTCAAGTATATTGTCACAGCTATCATAGATTCAAAGGATCTTGATTTCCTGAGAGTTGATGGGTTCCCTGCAAGCCCATGAACAAAGATTGAATGAAAAGACTGAAAATATAAGAGAAAAAGGTTTGCAGACTCAAACGAATTTCAAGAAGGAAAATGATGAGTCTCATAATAAATCTCAATCAAATCAGAAATATCAGCATTCAAATAACTAAAATACGTGGCAAAACAGATCTAGTGGAGAAAGATATAAAGGTAATAATTTGGGTGAACAGTGTGATAAATTCAAACTCAATTACCACAATTGTGGAAATTGAGGGCACTATAAAAGGGAGTGCTTCAAATTAAGAAAACTCGATAATAGAATTATCGTGCTAAAATTACATAGGGTAATGATGATAATTCAGAAATTTTGTTTTTGACTGATATTGTAGTGGATGATGTTCAAAAGAACATGACAACATGCGATATCTAGATTCAGGCTGTAGTAATCACATGTATGATTATAGGGAGATGTTCACCATATTGAATGAATTTGTTAATTAGACATTAAATTTGGAAATGCTTCAAACATCCCATAAAAGGAAAAAGGTAAAATTTTTATCAAATAAAAAGATGGGTCTTTGAATGCTATTCCAGATGTTTATTATCTTTCCGATCTTAGCCACAATTTATTGAGTATGGTTCCATTGTTAGAAAAAGGGGTATGATATTAGAATTTTTAATGGTGTTTGTAAAATCAGTAACAACCGTAAAGAACTAATAGTAAAGGTAAATATGACACTCAATCGATTGTTCCCTTTACAAATTAAGTGTCAGAATTTACCTTACTTTAATTCTGAAATTTCTGGGGATAATTGGTTTTGACATATGCGGTTTATGCATGTAAATTTTCTTATTAATATTTTTAGTCAAGTTGGTGAGACTTGTGTTTTGGGAAAAAAACATAGGGACTTTTTTCCGGATAAACAAGCTTGGCATGCAAAAAAGATCCCTTGAATTGATTCATTCTGATTAGTGTTCAGTTGAAGTTTTTTCCAATGGTGAGAGTAGGTATTTTATTACCTTTATTAATGATTTTTACAAAAAAGATTTGGGTTTATATTTTGAAAAATAAATCTGATGCATGTGATACATTTAAGTATTTTAAGGCATATGTTGAAAGGCGGAGTA
>CAUOFW020008947.1:41857-56693 GCA_963454935.2 Ilex paraguariensis
CCCAAAAAAAAAAAGAATCTAAATAGGATGTACTAGATAGTGCGGTAATAAACTTCAAATAAGCTTTACTTTGCAAAAAGGATGTAGACCTCTCTCACTGACCCCTATGAAGGGGAGATCAGAGTATCCAATCCACCATGGGGTGGCTAAAAAATATTAAGCTAGGGATGAAAAAGATTTTCTAGATGGTGCAGGGACTGGCATAACCATTAATTCTGATTCCCAAGCTCTAGATCCATCAAACAAAATGCTAATACATCCACAATAGCATTAATAGTTCAATTAGATTTTTGTTGAAGTATAGATAGTCTAGGTTTATTAGGATTTCTCTTTCCTAGGTTTATTAGGATTTCTTTTCCCTTTAGGATTTCTTTTCCCTTTTTTACCCTTACTATGATTTTTATATTTTGCTTATATATACGGAGTTTTACTCTTAATTTGAGTATCTCTTTTTACTCACAATTATTTCAAGTATTTTAAACATTCATCAGGTTCTTGCATAAACTACTGAATCAAAACGGTTGAAATCATCAGCTTCATAACGTTCTAATAGCTGTTCACGCTTTTTTAATGATTGTTTTTATGGCTATTCGATCGATGATAGGTGGATTTGGAGTGCGAAGAGCTAGTGCTATATGGTCGGGTTTTTTTTGTTGGTTGGTTGGGGGGGAGGGGAGAGAGGGGGCATATGCTTGTGAAGAATTTAGCACTGACGTAATTAATTGAAACAAAGCTCAAGATTCGCATTGTAAAACACAGTACAACATACAACATGACATTGAGTAATGATCATAGAATATGAAGGTAAAGGTGGTTTTTTTTTTTTTTTTTGGNTAAACAGTCCCCAGTTGTTCAATCTTTGCAGTCAGAGTCATCCAGGCGTTCACAATGTGATCGACATATACCGGCTAGATTGAAGGATTATGTGATTGACACCAAAAGTGATCCTTCAGATGAGGATTTGATAAATTTTGCTTTATATGCAGATTGCGATTATGTTTCTTTTAGTGATGCCTGCAGGAAGACACATTGTGTGAAAGCAATGGATGAAGAAATTCATGTCAATGAGAAAAATAATACATGAGAGTTTATTTCTGTCACGCCCCACCCCGGTCTTCCAAGGATGAGATGAGACTAGATTTTTGATATACCTATTTACAATTATTATAATCTGGACTAATTAGACATGATATAATCCCACAGATGCAACAACAACACTCATCACCTTAGTTATTAAGCATGATGGTAAAACCTGTCTGATAACCTGTACTATATATAAACACCTGTATCNTTTTTGAGTAAAAGCTGTTGCTTGTGTTGTTTATGTTTTGAATAGGTCCTTTATTAAAAGTTTTAAGGAAAAAACTTTTTGTGAGATTTAAAGTGGTTATAAGTCAGATATTCAGCATTTGAGGGTATTTGGTTGTATTGTCTATACCCATATTCCTGATCCACTCAGGAAAAAGATTAAGGACAAGACTGAAAAATGTATTTTTATTGGGTATAATTCAGTTACGAAGGGTATAAGCTTTATAATTCTATCAAAAGAGAAATGATTATTAGTAAAAATGTCACTTTTGATGAGCAAGGTGTATGAGATTGGTCCCAAAAGGAAGACAAGTCAACAACACTTGTTCCTTTTGATGTTGATGATTCAATTGGTGACTAACCAATTAAACAGTCCCCAGTTGTTCAATCTTTGCAGTCAGAGTCATCCAGGCGTTCACAATGTGATCGACATATACCGGCTAGATTGAAGGATTATGTGATTGACACCAAAAGTGATCCTTCAGATGAGGATTTGATAAATTTTGCTTTATATGCAGATTGCGATTATGTTTCTTTTAGTGATGCCTGCAGGAAGACACATTGTGTGAAAGCAATGGATGAAGAAATTCATGTCAATGAGAAAAATAATACATGAGAGTTTATTTCTGTCACGCCCCACCCCGGTCTTCCAAGGATGAGATGAGACTAGATTTTTGATATACCTGTTTACAATTATTATAATCTGGACTAATTAGACATGATATAATCCCACAGATGCAACAACAACACTCATCACCTTAGTTATTAAGCATGATGGTAAAACCTGTCTGATAACCTGTACTATATATAAACACCTGTATCAATCATTTATTTCCTAGGATATAGACATATACAAAATTCCATACCCACATAACATACATCACAAAATATGTTTGCTGAGTTTATTTACAAATATATACTATTAACGTGCCATAAATATCTCTCATAAATATAATATATAGTCCAACAGTTAATCATACAGACACTCAACCTGAGTGGTATCACACTAACGTCACACAAGACTTAGTCAATTGGATAGTGGACTGGTCTGCATCCTCCTCTATAGTACCTAAAAGAAGAAACTATAGTGGTGTGAGCTAAACCACGCGCTCAGTGAGTATACATGCAGTATATGGAATGAAAATGATAGTAATAAACTGCAGTAGATAACTATTACGTAGATACACGTATCAAACAACAACATCAATTCAATTCCAAAGAATTCACAAGCCACATCACATCCACACTATCCCTCATTGGGTAATCGATCCCACATGAATCCGTGTCTCCCGAACCTCCCGGGAACACCACAGTGCTAGCACATCATTGCACGCCCAGTGACCAGACATCGACGCTCCTGTCTCAAACAGTGCGCCACATTCCACAATACACAATACACAGTACAAAGTATCATCTAATCATATAAGCACGTAGCACATAATCCTGAAGAATTACTATTAAATTCTATCATTTACTATCATCTGATAATAGCATTTTCAAAACATATAAAGATATACACCCACCTCAGATGTACAAATCTACGGCTCTCCAATCCTATCAGTGGATCCTTTCGGTGTCACCGTACCTGTTTCAATACTGACTGTCTCACTTGTTCCACCTAACACATTAGTAATTATAATATCAATATGTTTATCACATTTAATAGTTAATCATGCACTAATACATGCAAAATGACGCACCCCAAAGTGCCCAGATAACTTCGGNTGGTGTCACCGTACCTGTTTCAATACTGACTGTCTCACTCGTTCCACCTAACACATTGGTAATTATAATATCAATATGTTTATCACATTTAATAGTTAATCATGCACTAATACATGCAAAATGACGCACCCCAAAGTGCCCAGATAACTTCGGTTACCGCACTATCTACTCACACATTAGCACTTTTGTTCTAGGAATCACATTTTCTCCCTAAATTCTCAAATTCAATCATATTAATCACAATTAGGATTAAGCAGGTCAAACACATTGATCGGGGGCCCATTTTCACACATTTTGACCCCGAATCCTAAAAATTGCACTTCCAGTATTTCATACATTTCGTACTGGAAATTATACTCATTTTCATTCTAAAGTCACATTATCATATCAAGCATCATCTAAAAGTGTTGCACGCAAAATTTCAGGTCATTTGGATTAAATTTCACACATGTGATAATAACATTTAGAAATCAGGGNGCAGGTCAAACACATTGATCGGGGGCCCATTTTCACACATTTTGACCCCGAATCCTAAAAATTGCACTTCCGGTATTTCATACATTTCGCACTGAAAATTATACTCATTTTCATTCTAAAGTCACATTATCATATCAAACATCATCTAAAAGTGTTGCACGCAAAATTTCAGGTCATTTGGATTAAATTTCACACATGTGATAATAACATTTAGAAATCAGGGTTTCAGCGCTACCGACACCCCTTTTCAATTTTTATCGTACTTTTTATTTAAAACCGTCACACTTAATCTTACACACACATTTAATCATGCAATTTCAGCCCTTAATTGAACCTTTAAATTACCCATTTCACTCTCATAATTTCAGTTCCAACCTAGCCCTCAAAATTATACCGAACATTTCAAATAATCATATTCCACATTTTTCTCATCTTTATTTTAATACCCATTTAGAACCCTATTTTTTTAACAGTCCATTAATTATGCTAAATATATTTAATTACACGCATACAAAATCTGTTTTGACATTAACTAAATCATCTCATGAGATTTAAATTAAAACAATCCATTAAAATAAACAGCTCAGGTATTTAAAGTGAAATAGTTTACTAATTAAAACATGTTGTAACAGCTCACACATATACAAATATGTACATACTAAAATTACTCACAACTCATGTATAAATTGAGTCTCACATACCTCTCTTGCTCACGATTCAAATAGACCCACACACGTACATTTTTTTTTTCCAATGTCTTCTTCCCTCTTTCTTTTTTTTTTTTTTTTTTTTTTTTTTCTCTTCTTGGTCTCCTCCACTTTCTCACGGTTTCAGTCAAGAAACCAGAACACACATATATATTATGTATTAAACTCACACACACACACACACTACTTTATAAGTTAAACACACACACACACACTTCCACACCTTAAAACTCACACACGGCACACACACACACACAGCCACTTTACATCCAAATTACTCACCCACTTAATCTCTTAAACATGTGTAAAGTTAATACAATAATTACACTTGCTCACCCCCTAAGTTTTTTAGTGATTTCAAAATCGACCCACTAGTATTCTTACACATGAAATTTTATAATTAGGTCTCACCAATACCTTACTAACGGGGTCCACATACCCAATGCATGCTCACATACATCATGGCTATGAAAGATTTAACTTAATTAACCCTTTAATAATTTTATATAATTATTGGGTCTCACAATTTCTCTTCCCAAGGAAAAGAAAACTATTGGAGTTAAATGGATGTACAAGACCAAATAAAAGTCAAACGAAGAGGTTGATCGCTTCAAAGTGAGGTTAGTAGCCAAGGGTTACAAACAAAAATCAGGAATTCATTATTTTGAGGTTTTTGCTTCTGTTGCTAGGCTTGATACTGTTCGTATGATCATTTCCTTTATTGCTTTTGGAAGATTTTTCAAATGGATATGAAATCTGCTTTCTTAAATGGTGNTTATACCGAACATTTCAAATAATCATATTCCACATTTTTCTCATCTTTATTTTAATACCCATTTAGAACCCTATTTTTTTAACAGTCCATTAATTATGCTAAATATATTTAATTACACGCATACAAAATCTGTTTTGACATTAACTAAATCATCTCATGAGATTTAAATTAAAACAATCCATTAAAATAAACAGCTCAGGTATTTAAAGTGAAATAGTTTACTAATTAAAACATGTTGTAACAGCTCACACATATACAAATATGTACATACTAAAATTACTCACAACTCATGTATAAATTGAGTCTCACATACCTTTCTTGCTCACGATTCAAATAGACCCACGCACGTACATTTTTTTTTTCCGATGTCTTCTTCCCTCTTTCTTTTTTTTTTTTTTTTTTTTTTTTTTTTNTAGGTAATAATTTGAAATTAACTAAAAAATTCAAGGAGGCAATGATTTCTCAATTTGATATGACTGATATGAGTTTGATGTCCTATTTTCTTGGGATTGAGGTTAATTTGATAGACATTGGAATTTTTGTTGTCCAACAAAAATATGTTGAGGATATCCTTAAACGGTTTAGAGTGGATTCTTGTAATCCTATTTTAACTCCGGTTGAAGAAAGATTGAAATTGGGTAAAGATGAGAATAGTGAGTTGGTAAATCCCACATATTTCAAACGGTTGATGAGAAGTTTACATTATTTGACNCTATTAAACTCACACACACACACACACTACTTTATAAGTTAAACACACACACACACTTCCACACCTTAAAACTCACACACACTCACACACACACACACACAGCCACTTTACATCCAAATGACTCACCCACTTAATCTCTTAAACATGTGTAAAGTTAATACAATAATTACACTTGCTCACCCCCTAAGTTTTTTAGTGATTTCGAAATCGACCCACTAGTATTTTTACACATGAAATTTTATAATTAGGTCTCACCAATACCTTACTAACGGGGTCCACATACCCAATGCATGCTCACATACATCATGGCTATGAAAGATTTAACTTAATTAACCCTTTAATAATTTTATATAATTATTATTTAGCCCACAAAATTATATTAATATGCATGCAATGCGTGATTGGGTCTCACAATTTCTCCTCCCAAGGAAAAGAAAACTATTGGAGTTAAATGGATGTACAAGACTAAATAAAAGTCAAACGAAGAGGTTGATCGCTTCAAAGTGAGGTTAGTAGCCAAGGGTTACAAACAAAAATCAGGAATTGATTATTTTGAGGTTTTTGCTTCTGTTGCTCGGCTTGATACTGTTTGTATGATCATTTCTTTTATTGCTTTTGGAAGATTTTTCAAATGGATATGAAATCTGCTTTCTTAAATGGTGTCAAGTTTATGTTGAGCAGTCTGCTAATTATGTGAATAACGGAGAGGAAAACAAAGTCTATAGGTTGAAAAATGCTTTGTATGGGCTTAAACAAGCCCCTAGAGCTTGGTACACTCAAATTGATTCTTATTTTGTTGAGAATGATTTTCAGAGATATCTCTATGAACACACTTTGTATGTCAAAATTAATTCTCTAAGAGATGTTATTATTATGTGTTTGTATGTGGATGATCTTACTTTCACAGGTAATAATTTGAAATTAACTAAAAAATTCAAGGAGGCAATGATTTCTCAATTTGATATGACTGATATGAATTTGATGTCCTATTTTCTTGGGATTGAGGTTAATTTGATAGACATTGGAATTTTTGTTGTCCAACAAAAATATGTTGAGGATATCCTTAAACGGTTTAGAGTGGATTCTTGTAATCCTATTTTAACTCCGGTTGAAGAAAGATTGAAATTGGGTAAAGATGAGAATAGTGAGTTGGTAAATCCCACATATTTCAAACGGTTGATGAGAAGTTTACATTATTTGACTTTCACCAAACTTGATATTATTTTTGGAGTTGGTCTTATCAGCAGATACATGGAGTTTCCACGTCAATCCCACTTGCAAGCAACAAAAATAATTTTGAGGTATGTTAAAGGTAACCAAAGTGATGGTATTTTTTATTCTCCTACTAATTCTTGTGAACTTGTAGGGTATATAGACAGTGATTGAGGAGATGATGTGAAAAAAGTCAAAAATATTTCAGGGTATTATTTTCAAATCGTTTCAAGAATTTTTTCCTAATCTTCAAAAAAACAACAGGTTGTTGTTGTTTCTACCACTGAAACAGAGTATAATGTAGACACTAGTTGTGCTATCCAAGCAGTGTGGTTACGTTGTATGCTTGAATTTTTGCAGCATGCACAAAAATTTATTTCAAAGATTTTCTGTGATAACAAGTAGACAATTGCCTTATCAAAGAATCCTGTTTTTCATGGGAGAAACCATGCATATTTATGTGAAGTACCATTATATTCGTGACTTGGCTATTGATGGTGGGATTGAAATTTTGTATTGTCAATTCGAAGATTTTTTTTTTTATTCAAAGCCACCCAATGTGGGTGGGGGATTTGGCAAGAACCCCTACCTATATATATGACTAAAAGGACAAAGGGAGGAGGATATAGAACCAAGCCTCCAAAAGTACAAAATGAGAAGATCAAAGCAAAAGCAGGGTGGTGACTCACCACCAAAAACATGAAAACAAAGTGGGGACTCTCCAAAGAACAAGAAAATCAAAATCTCACCGACGAACGTGAGGAGTCTATCGAGCATCCAAGATGAGGATGCTAGCAATTCCAAAAGGAAGGGGTGACAAATCAGAAAATCGCTAATTGAGGTGCTGAGAGTAAGCCCAATTAGCCATGAAGTCGGCAGCCTGATTCGGCTCCCGCAAGGCGTGGCAGATGCGAGCCGAAAGATAAACACATAGAAGGCAAATCCGAGCAAGCAAGTAAGCATAAACCTAACACCCAGTACCCTGAGAATAAATCCAAGAAACCACTGTAGCTGAATCTAACTCCTCTACCAACTCTGAAGCTCCCAAATCTATGGCCAACTCCAACCTAGTACAAACAACCTGCATCTCCGCATACAGAATAGGCTGATACCCCAGAAACAAGCAAAAAGCCTTAAGAACCCGACCCTGGTGGTCCTGAATAACACCCCTTGCCGTAGACAGTCCCGGATTGCCTTTAGAGCAGCCGTCAACACTGATCTTCAGGCAACCTGGTACAGGACGCGTCCAAGCAACCAAACGAAGAGACCGAGGCCGAGGAACCAAGAGCCTAAAAGAACCCACAAACTCAACTGACTCATCCCAACGCAACTGACTCGGAGCAAACTCAAAAGCAAGCCCAATTAACTACATATCATCCATAACCCTCTGAACCACAATGGGCANGTGACTTGGCTATTGATGGTGGGATTGAAATTTTGTATTGTCAATTCGAAGATTTTTTTTTTTATTCAAAGCCACCCAATGTGGGTGGGGGATTTGGCAAGAACCCCTACCTATATATATGACTAAAAGGACAAAGGGAGGAGGATATAGAACCAAGCCTCCAAAAGTACAAAATGAGAAGATCAAAGCAAAAGCAGGGTGGTGACTCACCACCAAAAACATGAAAACAAAGTGGGGACTCTCCAAAGAACAAGAAAATCAAAATCTCACCGACGAACGTGAGGAGTCTATCGAGCATCCAAGATGAGGATGCTAGCAATTCCAAAAGGAAGGGGTGACAAATCAGAAAATCGCTAATTGAGGTGCTGAGAGTAAGCCCAATTAGCCATGAAGTCGGCAGCCTGATTCGGCTCCCGCAAGGCGTGGCAGATGCGAGCCGAAAGAGAAACACATAGAAGGCAAATCCGAGCAAAGAAGTAAGCATAAACCTAACACCCAGTACCCTGAGAATAAATCCAAGAAACCACTGTAGCTGAATCTAACTCCTCTACCAACTCTGAAGCTCCCAAATCTATGGCCAACTCCAACCTAGTACAAACAACCTGCATCTCCGCATACAGAATAGGCTGATACCCCAGAAACAAGCAAAAAGCCTTGAGAACCCGACCCTGGTGGTCCTGAATAACACCCCTTGCCGTAGACAGTCCCGGATTGCCTTTAGAGCAGCCGTCAACACTGATCTTCAGGCAACTTGGTACAGGACGCGTCCAAGCAACCAAACGAAGAAACTGAGGCCGAGGAACCAAGAGCCTAAAAGAACCCACAAACTCAACTGACTCATCCCAACGCAACTGACTCGGAGCAAACCCAAAAGCAAGCCCAATTAACTACATATCATCCATAACCCTCTGAACCACAATGGGCACATGAAAGACCCCGCCATCGAACCTATAAGCATTACGCGCCTTCCATAGGTGCCACAGAATAAAGCACGGTAGCAATACCTGCACGTGATCTGCAAAAGAAGCACAACGCCGCCAACGAAGTATTAAAGCATAAAGAGACTGAAACGGCCAAGATCTGATCTCAAACATCTGATAAAAGTGACCCCACACCTGAACTGCAAGCGGACAATCCAAAAAAAGATTCGAGGATCAATTTATAAATATTTTTACCAAGTCACTTAAATCCGTTACATTTATAAAACTTAAACGGATGATGGGGATGATCAAGATTGAAGAGTTTGGTTTAAGGGAGACCATTGGAGTTTGACCCAAATTTTTCAAGTGTTTTATTCCTTATTTATTTGATAGTAATTTATAATTAAAATTTTAATGAGCTTAAGAGTTTTGACCGTATTCTAGTTTGTTTTGGTGTGTTTTATTAAAAGTTAAATAGGATTAGAATTATTTTTTTATTATTAGAGTCTTTCTTTATGGTTGAAGTTTCTTGAATGACAGAACCTTTATGCCGTCCCTTTCTTTGTCTTTTTGGATTCTTTTTGTTTCTTAATTTCTTGTTTTATTTTCTTAGGCTTTGATTAATTAGTCCATCTTGATTAGGACTGTCAAAATTTTACATGACACGATTAACCAACACGAATTAACATGAATTAAGCGGGTTTGAGTGAGATCTTAACGGGTTTAGGTGATAAACAAGTTGACACGCCAAACATGTTTAATAAACAGGTCGTGTTCGGATGAGACATGTCAAACCATTTATCACACGTTTATCCGTTTAAATAAAAATAATAGAATAATAAATTAATAATTATTTTAAAAAATTAGCAAGAAAAAAAGAAATCAATAACAAAAAAGAAGTAAAATAATATTTCAAAAACAAAAGAGAGGAGATGGGGAGCACTTCAAAGACAAAGACAAACTAATGTCTTTTGTTTTTGTCCCACGTTGAAAAATGAGGAGAGATGGGGAAGGTTGAGTTGCCTATAAAAAACAATGGTCTCTTAATTTTTTTTTTAAGCATTCAAATCTTATTTTTATAAGATTTGACTAAAAACTCCTCTTTTTTGAAGTAAGTGCAATTGACAATAAAAAAAGGTGGAGTATTAAAATTAGTTAATATAATATTTTTAAAATAAACGGGTTAAATGAGTCGTGTCGTGTTATCCGTTTATTAAACGGGTTGAGTTCGTATTGAGATTTTTTACCCGTTTATTAACGTGTCATGTACGGGTTTATATATTTTCTACCTGTCACCCATTTAACCCAACAGATAACTGTTTAACCCGACACGTTTGACACTCTTAATCTTGATATAGGACTGAACCCTTGCACATGCCACTAATATTTTATTTTCTCACGTGTGATAGTCGTGACTGTACAGAAAATGATAATATAATGAGATTTGTACAACTTGCAGACAAGGACANTATTGGAGTTTGACCCAAATTTTTCAAGTGTTTTATTCCTTATTTATTTGGTAGTAATTTATAATTAAAATTTTAATGAGCTTAAGAGTTTTGACCGTATTCTAGTTTGTTTTGGTGTGTTTTATTAAAAGTTAAATAGGATTAGAATTATTTTTTTATTATTAGAGTCTTTCTTTATGGTTGAAGTTTCTTGAATGACAGAACCTTTATGCCGTCCCTTTCTTTGTCTTTTTGGATTCTTTTTGTTTCTTAATTTCTTGTTTTATTTTCTTAGGCTTTGATTAATTAGTCCATCTTGATTAGGACTGTCAAAATTTTACATGACACGATTAACCAACACGAATTAATATGAATTAAGCGGGTTTGAGTGAAATCTTAACGGGTTTAGGTGATAAACGAGTTGACACGCCAAACATGTTTAATAAACGGGTCGTGTTCGGATGAGACCTGTCAAACCATTTATCACACGTTTATCCGTTTAAATAAAAATAATATAATAATAAATTAATAATTATTTTAAAAAATTAACAAGAAAAAAAGAAGTAAAGAAATCAATAAAAAAAAAGAAGTAAAATAATATTTCAAAAACAAAAGAGATGAGATGGGGAGCACTTCAAAGACAAAGACAAACCAATGTCTTTTGTTTTTGTCCCACATTGAAAAATGAGGAGAGATGGGAAAGGTTGAGTTGCCTATAAAAAACAATGGTCTCTTATTTTATTTTTTTAAGCCTTCAAGTCTTATTTTTATAAGATTTGACTAAAAACTCCTCTTTTTTGAAGTAAGTGCAATTGACAATAAAAAAAGGTGGAGTATTAAAATTAGTTTATATAATATTTTTAAAATAAACGGGTTAAATGAGTCGTGTCGTGTTATCCGTTTATTAAACGGATTGAGTTCGTGTTGAGATTTTTTACCCGTTTATTAACGTGTCATGTACGGGTTTATATATTTTCTACCCGTCATCCGTTTAACCCGACACATAACTGTTTAACCCGACACGTTTGACACTCCTAATCTTGATATAGGACTGAACCCTCGCACATGCCACTAATATTTTATTTTCTCACGTGTGATAGTCGTGACTGTACAGAAAATGATAATATAATGAGATTTGTACAACTTGCAGACAAGGACATACTAGTTTATAACTTAAATAAAAAAACATATTCCTTAATAAAAATATAATGGCATAACATGAGTTATATAAATAATTCGAAATAATTTAACAAAGATTATATTGGGATGAGTTGTACAAAGTTAACCACTGTATAATATGGATAACTATGCCTTGGAGAGCATAACATACTTTGTATACAATAGTTGCCCACTAGAACATATAATTATTATTGAAATGGTGATTCGAAATAAAATAATTACAGTATAACCTAAAACGTGTGAAAAAATCTCGATTGAATTTAGAAATATATGAAGTAAATGTAAGACTTTTTTGATTAATTTTATACTTACTATAACCCATGTAATTTAGACAATAGGGTGAGGTGGTGTTTGTGTAGAATCATGAATGAAAATGCAAAGAGACACTGAATTTAGGCTAGAAATGCATGAGAAATGTAAGGAAGTCATTTAACGCAAAGAAGGTGCTGGGACTGGGAGTGGTGGACTAGCATTCCTCGTGAAACAACTTGCTTCAATTGCAGGTAACTCATACAAAGTGAATTGAGGAGTTAGGCTCAACATTTTTCTTTGCGCACTAATTATCGTATCAGCTTAGACTTCTAGCTGCACAATGCGAACTAACCACAAATTTCCCATGAGCATGAAGATACAGTTGAGATTGCCTACTCNCAGCAATCATGAGCTTTTGAGGTATAAATACTCCTCGTAAAAGGCAAAACGGTATGCAACAAAAAACTCTTTACTACGAAATATACTCAGTGCTTTCTTCTTCCTCTCTCTTTCAAAAACTGACTTGATCGTCGGAGGGGATAAGCCGGAAAACACTCCGGCGCCCTTCTAACTTGTTCTCCTTTGTTCCAGAAACCTTTCTCCAGCCTTACTGGATCATTCCTTCAATTCACGAGGGTCTCCCGTTGCCGTTCCAGGTTATTACCGGACCTCACAGGCTGTCCCAAGCAGCGTGATTGACCACTCAACTGACTCACTCGAGTTCATCAAAAAAAAGATCTGTTCTCATTTTTTATATTGTGCAAGATCGTGCACGCACACTTGACTTTTGATGAATGACTCCTATAATATAATAAAGAGTAGGTTCAATTGGAATTGCTCTTAGAAGACACTAAGTCGATCAATCTTTGACTATCAAATTATGTCCCTCTTGGCCCAGCAACCCGTCGGAAATGAAGGGAAAAAAAATTGCCACGCTTGCCTGTAAGTACAGCTGGTGATAATGTCTCGTTACCCAATTTAAGCTAGAGATCTAGAGAGAGATCAGTGAGTGAGAGAGAGATGGGCATTAACGGCTTTTCCACGTTAAGTGAGACAACCGGGAAGGTCATAACTTGTAAAGGTAAGAGATTCATCTTTCTTTTTCCCTTTTTATTTCTTTTTGTTTTTTTGGGTAAAGATTAAGGTTTGAAAAGAGTCGTTGGATTCGATCAAACTCGAAAAAATGCAAAAGATAACATGGGTGTTGCTGATGAAGCTGCCGTGGCACGGGGTCCGGGACAGCCCTTGGTTATGGAGGAAATCCGCGTTGATACCCCTCAAAAAATGGAGGTCCGAATCAAGATCCTCTTCACTTCAATTTGCCATACTGATCTCAGTGCTTGGCAAGGCGAGGTATGGCATGGCATCACACAGTTCGGTTATTGTTTTTCCTTCATTTTTAATTAATCATTCATCTTCAAGTCAACGCCCATCATGCATCTAATTTAATTTTCCTGAAATCATCTATCTAATGTCCCTCCCTCCCTCCCCATGTTGTGATTTTTGTTGGTAGAATGAAGCTCAGCAAGTATATCCACGAATTCTTGGCCACGAAGCTGTTGGGTAAAAATAATCTCCATCTGCATTGTTTGGTTTGTGATTTTGGCTTCAGGCTTGGCCAGGAGCATATGCCCTTCCAGTTCCACTTTGTCTTCCCAGATCATACTGTATAATTATATATATATTTATGTATATAGGGTGGTTGAGAGCGTGGGAGAAGGGGTGGTGGACATGAAAGAAGGCGATCATGTGGTTCCCATATTTAACGGAGAGTGCGGTGACTGTGCTTACTGCAAATCCCAAAAAACTAATCTCTGCGACAAGTTTCGTGTGAATCCATTCAAGAGCGTGATGTTAAACGATGGAAAGTGTAGGTTTTCAACCAAAGAAGGGGAACCCATCTTCCATTTCCTCAATACTTCCACTTTCAGTGAGTACACCGTGCTTGACTCCGCCTGTGTCGTCAAGATTGATTCAAAAGCTCCACTCAAGAATATGACCTTGCTCAGTTGTGGCGTTTCCACTGGTAACAACAACTGCATTCAATTCAATTCAATTACTTGCTTGCTTTCTGCAATTTCTACTCGTGTGTTTCTCGTTAATTAATTCAGTAATGCTAGACTGATCAAATTTTGAGAACAAATTTAGAGCTCAAATGACATGACACTTGATTTGAACTTCTTTGATTGGTGTCATATCATTTAGGCCCTAATAAAAAATTTAAATAATTAATTATCATGTCATTTGAGTTCTAAATTTAGTTCCAAAATTTAATCTGTGTAACATTACTCTTAATTATTTGGACTTTGGACAAGTAAAATTAATTAATTCCTATTATGAAAAACTTGTCAAGGTCTTGGAGCTGCGTGGAATACTGCCAACGTCCAAGCTGGGTCTACCGTGGCTGTTTTCGGTTTAGGTGCCGTGGGGCTTGCGGTAAGCTCTATACTAGGCTAGGACATTATTCTATTTTTAGAATAATGTTAGATTGACAAAAAATAAAATAAAAAAATTATTTGATGTGACATTATCATAATACAGAAAAAAAACGTTTTTGTTCCATTTTTTATTTATTCTATCATTTCTCTTATTTTTAGGTTGTAGATTTGTTCCACTACTTCTTTTTCATTTCTCGAAATGATAAGAGTATCAATCATACATGCTTTAACAAGAGGTGTATTTATAAATAATAAATTTTATTTAGATACAAGAAAAA
>CAUOFW020008947.1:58109-79947 GCA_963454935.2 Ilex paraguariensis
TTTTTTATATTGTGCAAGATCGTGCACGCACACTTGACTTTTGATGAATGACTCCTATAATATAATAAAGAGTAGGTTCAATTGGAATTGCTCTTAGAAGACACTAAGTCGATCAATCTTTGACTATCAAATTATGTCCCTCTTGGCCCAGCAACCCGTCGGAAATGAAGGGAAAAAAAATTGCCACGCTTGCCTGTAAGTACAGCTGGTGATAATGTCTCGTTACCCAATTTAAGCTAGAGATCTAGAGAGAGATCAGTGAGTGAGAGAGAGATGGGCATTAACGGCTTTTCCACGTTAAGTGAGACAACCGGGAAGGTCATAACTTGTAAAGGTAAGAGATTCATCTTTCTTTTTCCCTTTTTATTTCTTTTTGTTTTTTTGGGTAAAGATTAAGGTTTGAAAAGAGTCGTTGGATTCGATCAAACTCGAAAAAATGCAAAAGATAACATGGGTGTTGCTGATGAAGCTGCCGTGGCACGGGGTCCGGGACAGCCCTTGGTTATGGAGGAAATCCGCGTTGATACCCCTCAAAAAATGGAGGTCCGAATCAAGATCCTCTTCACTTCAATTTGCCATACTGATCTCAGTGCTTGGCAAGGCGAGGTATGGCATGGCATCACACAGTTCGGTTATTGTTTTTCCTTCATTTTTAATTAATCATTCATCTTCAAGTCAACGCCCATCATGCATCTAATTTAATTTTCCTGAAATCATCTATCTAATGTCCCTCCCTCCCTCCCCATGTTGTGATTTTTGTTGGTAGAATGAAGCTCAGCAAGTATATCCACGAATTCTTGGCCACGAAGCTGTTGGGTAAAAATAATCTCCATCTGCATTGTTTGGTTTGTGATTTTGGCTTCAGGCTTGGCCAGGAGCATATGCCCTTCCAGTTCCACTTTGTCTTCCCAGATCATACTGTATAATTATATATATATTTATGTATATAGGGTGGTTGAGAGCGTGGGAGAAGGGGTGGTGGACATGAAAGAAGGCGATCATGTGGTTCCCATATTTAACGGAGAGTGCGGTGACTGTGCTTACTGCAAATCCCAAAAAACTAATCTCTGCGACAAGTTTCGTGTGAATCCATTCAAGAGCGTGATGTTAAACGATGGAAAGTGTAGGTTTTCAACCAAAGAAGGGGAACCCATCTTCCATTTCCTCAATACTTCCACTTTCAGTGAGTACACCGTGCTTGACTCCGCCTGTGTCGTCAAGATTGATTCAAAAGCTCCACTCAAGAATATGACCTTGCTCAGTTGTGGCGTTTCCACCGGTAACAACAACTGCATTCAATTCAATTCAATTCAATTCAATTACTTGCTTGCTTTCTGCAATTTCTACTCATGTGTGTTTCTCGTTAATTAATTCAGTAATGTTATACTGATCAAATTTTGAGAATAAATTTAGAGCTCAAATGACATGACACTTGATTTAAACTTCTTTGATTGGTGTCATATCATTTAGGTCTCAATAAAAAATTTAAATAATCAATTATCATGTCATTTGAGTTCTAAATTTAATTCTAAAATTTAATCTGTGTAACATTACTCTTAATTATTTGGACTTTGGACTAGTAAAATTAATTAATTCCTATTATGAAAAACTTGTCAAGGTCTTGGAGCTGCGTGGAATACTGCCAACGTCCAAGCTGGGTCTACCGTGGCTGTTTTCGGTTTAGGTGCCGTGGGGCTTGCGGTAAGCTCTATACTAGGCTAGGACATTATTCTATTTTTAGAATAATGTTAGATTGACAAAAAATAAAATAAAAAAATTATTTGATGTGACATTATCATAATAGAGAAAAAAAACGTTTTTGTTCCATTTTTTATTTATTCTATCATTTCTCTTATTTTTAGGTTGTAGATTTGTTCCACTACTTCTTTTTCATTTCTCGAAATGATAAGAGTATCAATCATACATGCTTTAACAAGAGGTGTATTTATAAATAATAAATTTTATTTAGATACAAGAAAAAATGAAATCAATGTTAAAAAAAATTTAATTCCATGATTTTATGCGACATTTAGAGACATTAGCAATGTTCGACTTGTATTGCATGTAAATAAATTTAAATAATATTTTTTTATAAAAAAATATTAATAATATATGTAATTAAATTAAATAATATATTAAGTGTGAAATAAATAGTCTGTATTTTTTATTACTAAATTTAATTATTAATTTATTCTATAAGTCTTTAAGTATTTAATTGATTATTTATTTAGGTATCGCTTCGACTCATTTATGGATTTATACATCTAATTATATTGTAGAATTATTAATTTTTATTTTGTTAAATAAATTGATTAGATTGTTTATAATATTATTATTTTATTACATACCAAAAAACATATATTTGACCGTAAAATTTAATTTATTAATTTGTTATGCATAATAATTTAACATATACATATAGAAAATCATATATAATTGTACTACTAATAAATGAGTTCAAAAGAATTTAGAAGTTCTTACAAAAAAGTATAAAATAAGTTAAAAATTAAATAAGAGTAAAAAATAAAAATTAGATGGAAATATAGTGGTGGTTATAATTAATTTTATTATAATAATTACAAGTGAAAATTAGAAGTGAGTCTCTCTACATGTACTTGTTTGGAAATAAGTCTTGCAAGAAAACTTATAAGAGGCTAAGTCTATATTTAAAATTATGTGTAATGACTTAAGTCCATTTTTTTTTTATCTCAAAAATATCTTTCCTTGAAAGAAAATTAATAATCCATACATAGGTTAGGTATATATATAATAACATTAAAAAAAAAAGTAATATTCAAATACAAAAAGAAGTTATTATGAATTTAAATAGTAAAATTCAAATTCATGTTACTAATTTTTTTTTAATATGATACTGCTTTTGTTGAGTATGTTACTGTTCGTGTACTATTATTTTTGAGTATGTTACTGTTTTTATTGACCATATTATTACTATTATTTTCTTAAATATTAATATTCAATCTTACTATTTTTTTTTTAATATTAGTATTTTTTGTATTTGAGTGATATTATTTTTTGCGTTTGAACTNGGAGTAAAAAATAAAAATTAGATGGAAATATAGTGGTGGTTATAATTAATTTTATTATAATAATTATAAGTGAAAATTAGAAGTGAGTCTCTCTACATGTACTTGTTTGGAGATAAGTCTTGCAAGAAAACTTATAAGAGGCTAAGTCTATATTTAAAATTATGTGTAATGACTTAAGTCCATTTTTTTTTTATCTCAAAAATATCTTTCCTTGAAAGAAAATTAATAATCCATACATAGGTTAGGTATATATATAATAACATTAAAAAAAAGTAATATTCAAATACAAAAAGAAGTTATTATGAATTTGAATAGTAAAATTCAAATTCATGTTACTAATTTTTTTTTAATATGTTACTGTTTTTGTTGAGTATGTTACTGTTCGTGTACTATTATTTTTGAGTATGTTACTGTTTTTATTGACTATATTATTACTATTATTTTCTTAAATATTAATATTCAATCTTACTATTTTTTTTTAATATTAGTATTTTTTGTATTTGAGTGATATTATTTTTTGCGTTTGAACTCGGGAGAAATAATTATTATTAAGTATGTTACAGTTCTTGTTAAGTATGTTAATATTTTTGTTGAACATGTTATTATTGTTATTTTTAAAAAATATTAATATTAAATGTTTTAATTTTTTATATTTAAATGTTAATATTTTTTTGTGTTTTAATGTATTATTTTTTGTGTCAAAATGATAATTTTTTTTGTGTCCAAATGATAATTTTTTTTTGTATTTGAATATTACTATTTTGTATTTTTAATGTTACATATATATATAAGAAAGAGAAAAAAATTTAATATTAGTTAAACTCTTAACTTATATATGAATATCGATAGATATAAGGAAGAAAAGATTTTAATGTTAATCAAACTTTTAAAATTTAGAAGTTTATAATTTTTAATTTTATAACACTTCTAAGGGATGGGATAATATTATAAAATTGACAAAAAAATGAACTTTATAACAAATAAATTTTTTTATAGACTTAAGTCCAAATAAATTCACATGGGGAGACCAACGTCTAAATTTTCCTAATTATAAATTTATGTTAGGTCATTTGAGCACTAATGGGCGGATAATCACAACCAAACTAATACTTGCATTTTGAGTAGACCGACATTGGTGTAAGTAACCATTTGATTAAATGCATGGATTGGATTTATTTGGGTCAACTGGTCCACCGACAGCGGACCCACCAGCCCTGACAAATCTTACATCCATGCATCAACCCACTTGTGAGAGTCAGCAGACAGATGCATGGGACAAGTGTGTGACNAAATGTTTTAATTTTTTATATTTAAATGTTACTATTTTTTGTGTTTTAATATATTATTTTTTGTGTCAAAATGATAATTTTTTTTGTGTCCAAATGATAATTTTTTTTTGTATTTGAATATTACTATTTTTTATTTTTAATGTTATATATATATATAGATAAGAAAGAGAAAAAATTTTAATATTAGTTAAACTCTTAACTTATATATGGATATAGATAGATATAAGGAAGAAAAGATTTTAATGTTAATCAAACTCTTAAAATTTAGAAGTTTATAATTTTTAATTTTATAACACTTCTAAGGGGGATAATATTATAAAATTGACAAAAAAATAAATTTTATAATAAATAAAAAATTTTATAGACTTAAGTCAAAATAAATTCATATGGGGAGACCAACGTCTAAATTTTCCTAATTATAAATTTATGTTAGGTCATTTGAGCACTAATGGGCGGATAATCACAACCAAACTAATACTTGCATTTTGAGTAGACCGACATTGGTGTAAGTAACCATTTGATTAAATGCATGGATTGGATTTATTTGGGTCAACTGGTCCACCGACAGCGGACCCACCAGCCCTGACAAATCTTACATCCATGCATCAACCCACTTGTGAGAGTCAGCAGACAGATGCATGGGACAAGTGTGTGACGCCAGCCACAGTGATAGCAATTGCTTGAATTGTTGCATTATTGGACCCAAATTAATTTTTTGGTACTGTCTGCCACATGCATGCGTGATTGGAACATGCATGATTAATTACCACGAGCCAATAGTAAAAACTTACTAAAATTACTGACGTTTTCCATGGATTGGCATAAAGAGAAATTGAAAAACTCTATCTCTCATGCTTGTGATTGTGATTGTGATTGAGATTAGAGATAAGAGTGCTGAATTGATATATATTTATATAATGTATGAATACATATTTTCTCGTAACTAACCTATCAAGTGATAACAATTGTTTAGGTTGTGGAAGGAGCACGAGCCAGGGGAGCGTCCAAAATAATAGGAGTTGATCTTAATGACAACAAACAAGTGAAAGGTACGTAATACGTATATTACTCTAGGGACATTTGCTAAAATTGCATATCCTGAATGTGATAGAATTAGAAGCGTAAACGCAACGTTGTTGACAAACAATATGTTATTGATAACTGAATAACGTGAACAAAGCTGTCCAGTTATTGAGTTAACATCAACTGACCCCATAGTCTCCTAGCTAACCATTGTTTTATGCGTGCAAGTAGAAATCCCGTTATAAATCAACAAACAATTGGCTTGTGCTTGTAATTTATACTAACTCTTTCTATTTATTTGTGAACATATACAGGTCAGGCANATATATATATAGATAAGAAAGAGAAAAAATTTTAATATTAGTTAAACTCTTAACTTATATATGGATATAGATAGATATAAGGAAGAAAAGATTTTAATGTTAATCAAACTCTTAAAATTTAGAAGTTTATAATTTTTAATTTTATAACACTTCTAAGGGGGATAATATTATAAAATTGACAAAAAAATAAATTTTATAATAAATAAAAAATTTTATAGACTTAAGTCAAAATAAATTCATATGGGGAGACCAACGTCTAAATTTTCCTAATTATAAATTTATGTTAGGTCATTTGAGCACTAATGGGCGGATAATCACAACCAAACTAATACTTGCATTTTGAGTAGACCGACATTGGTGTAAGTAACCATTTGATTAAATGCATGGATTGGATTTATTTGGGTCAACTGGTCCACCGACAGCGGACCCACCAGCCCTGACAAATCTTACATCCATGCATCAACCCACTTGTGAGAGTCAGCAGACAGATGCATGGGACAAGTGTGTGACGCCAGCCACAGTGATAGCAATTGCTTGAATTGTTGCATTATTGGACCCAAATTAATTTTTTGGTACTGTCTGCCACATGCATGCGTGATTGGAACATGCATGATTAATTACCACGAGCCAATAGTAAAAACTTACTAAAATTAGTGACGTTTTCCATGGATTGGCATAAAGAGAAATTGAAAAACTCTATCTCTCATGCTTGTGATTGTGATTGTGATTGAGATTAGAGATAAGAGTGCTGAATTGATATATATTTATATAATGTATGAATACATATTTTCTCGTAACTAACCTATCAAGTGATAACAATTGTTTAGGTTGTGGAAGGAGCACGAGCCAGGGGAGCGTCCAAAATAATAGGAGTTGATATTAATGACAACAAACAAGTGAAAGGTACATAATACGTATATTACTCTAGGGACATTTGCTAAAATTGCATATCCTGAATGTGATAGAATTAGAAGCGTAAACGCAACGTTGNCAGGGGAGCGTCCAAAATAATAGGAGTTGATCTTAATGACAACAAACAAGTGAAAGGTACGTAATACGTATATTACTCTAGGGACATTTGCTAAAATTGCATATCCTGAATGTGATAGAATTAGAAGCGTAAACGCAACGTTGTTGACAAACAATATGTTATTGATAACTGAATAACGTGAACAAAGCTGTCCAGTTATTGAGTTAACATCAACTGACCCCATAGTCTCCTAGCTAACCATTGTTTTATGCGTGCAAGTAGAAATCCCGTTATAAATCAACAAACAATTGGCTTGTGCTTGTAATTTATACTAACTCTTTCTATTTATTTGTGAACATATACAGGTCAGGCAATGGGAATTACTCATTTCTTAAACCCGAAGGATTTTGGTATTCCAGTGCACGAGGTCTGTCTAAGTACAATTACCTACCAGTCAACATGCATTCTTTCTTTGTTTCTCTGGTCGTTGTCTCACGGAAATCAAGACCATGAATTACGGGTCCGACCCCCAATCCCATGATCCCCTACATATATTAAACTATAAACTTAATAGACTAGTACTATTTAAATTAATAAATTAAATTCAAATAATATTTACCCTATTATTTAATGGTTAAGGTTTGGAATGCAGAAAATTAAGGAAATGACGCAAGGAGGCGTCGACTACAGTTTTGAGTGTGCAGGGAACTTAGACGTTCTTCGCGATGCTTTTTTGTCCACTCATGATGTACGTGTCTCTTGCTTATTTTATTGTATTGTTTTCTCTCTCATTATTGTTAGATTTTTTTTTTTTAATCATCTATCTATCGTACCAAGCTGCAAGCCCACGTTACCTTAGCTAATTACCCTCCCCGNAATAATCTATCTATCGTACCAAGCTGCAAGCCCACGTTACCTTAGCTAATTACCCTCCCCGAAGATAGTGAATTAGTTTGAAATGCTGCTCTTAGTTGGACTTATATTACAACTAACTATGTTATATAATTCAGGGAGTGGTTAACTGATAAAGGTCGGATTATTCCTATCTTAATTTTAATTTTCTCTCGTTAAATTCTCAAATTAAATACAAATAATATTTTCCTTGTATCTTTGTGCATCTCCGGATTAGGCTGTTGCCATATATTAATGGCACCGTAGTTGACTGCCAGCCAGTGGGGAAGAAAGGGATCTAATCAAAATTAATGGAAGCATTATCTCAATTTGGTCGCATCTCATGACTATTTGTCAGCATTATGGAAGTAGTGGCCATTGGCCTGGCTGGCTCTATCTCGTAGGAGGGGTTACAATGCATTTAATGCAGAGGCTAGCACGACCCACACATGACATACTTAGCCCGTTCTAAATTTTTGGCAGGAAGATGCATGCACGATGGCCAGGGAGTCTAAGATGATCACATCAGTTTGGCAGTGACATAAATTTCTCTTTAACAGTACCTATACAATTGCAGTTAGGACAAAAAATAAATAAATGAAACGAGTGAAATCATAGTAAATTTTGTGTAACAGGGCTGGGGTTTGACAGTAGTTTTGGGAGTCCATCCGACCCCGAGGATGCTCCCTCTTCATCCAATGGAGCTATTCGACGGGCGTAGGATAGTTGCATCAGTGTTTGGAGACTTTAAAGGGAAGACCCAACTGCCTCATTTTGTCAGAGAATGCATGCAAGGGGTGAGTTTCAGTTTCAGCTTCTCCTCTGCCCAATTTTCACTATTTCTTTCAATGCCTATATATATATATATATATATATATATAATGATGGTGAACTAAATGTAGGGTGTGAAATTGGAGGAGTTTATATCCCACGAGCTCCCATTTAGCAAGATAAACGAAGCTTTTCAACTGCTTATTGATGGGAAATCCTTGAGGTGCCTTCTTCACCTTTGAAGTTAAATAAACATGAAGCACCATATATATGGTTCTTACACTGGCAGCTAGCCGCGATTAAGGTGTTTCCCTACCCGACAAATGGATAGAGAGCATGATGATCTCTCATATAACAAAATCACGTCACATGTACGTGCAAGTGACGCTGTAAGTCAATTTAGTTTGCCTTGAATGTCATTCTACTGTATTTTATCATATCATCACTGTTGTGTATTCTAGCAGCTAGCTAGCTAGCTGGACGCTTATTTAGCGATGTGGTCAGTGCGACTTTATTAATTAGCATGGGGTTTGGTCTGTCTATATATATATTCTTGACTTAATGATGTTTAGCATTTCCTTCAGCTATAATTAGCTCACACCCTTTAAATCTAACGGTACCAAGTACAATATAAAATAATTAATTGGACCTAATCTGATAATCTAATGATGTAGTTTCAATGCAATTATTAAATTAGTCATAAGTTCTAATATTAAATTGAATTCATTACCGATCCAATGATTGTATTGAATTAAGTCCATCTATTAAGTCTAAATAACATTTTTCAAAGATTTGATGTGAGTGTGTTAAGTGCACACTTTTTAAGGATTGAAAAAATAAAAAAAAAATAGAATAGGGGAGAAAGAAGACCCGCTTCGAAGGGAGGAAACCTCAGTTCGTTCATTTCGANTTACAATATAAAATAATTAGTTGGACCTAATCTGATAATCAAATGATGTAGTTTCAATGCAACTATTAAATTAGTCATAAGTTCTAATATTAAATTGAATCCATTACCGATCCAAAGATTGTATTGAATTAGGTCCATCTATTAAGTCCAAATAACATTTTTCAAAGATTTGATGTGAGTGTGTTAAGTGCACATTTTTTAAGGATTGAAAAAATAAAAAAAAAATAGAATAGGGGAGAAAGAAGACCCGCTTCGAAGGGAGGAAACCTCAGTTCGTTCATTTCGAAGGAAACATGACTTCCTAAACCTTTCACAAGAAAATTAATCACAAATATTAATTATACTATCTATTAATTCAATTAATGTCTTTAAATACAATTAGATAACATATAAAAGATAACTACAAAATTCATTCACTACTTTACCGACTTAAGAAACTTATTAATACTATACTACTAACACATTGATCAATTCAAACTCCTATTACTAATTTATAAAAATATAAAAAATATGAAAGGTAATAGAAAGACAAAGAGGTAGAGAACAACATGGAGAGAAAAGGGCATAGCTATGGGTAAAAGGGGGAGATATAGGGGCAAGTAAACCCTCACACTTCTCAACAATGCCACGTTTATAAATATGACTAACGTTATTAAGACTTAAAAAATTAATTTAATTTGTTGAATTAATAATATGTCAAGTGATGTAATCTCAATAAAAATGTCCAAAAATTACATTAAATAATAACACTATTAGATCATATAACTGTTATATCATTAAATTAATTTTTTAGGTCAGAATAACATTACTCTGTAAACATAGAAGTTGGATGCTATTAGCATATATTCATACTAGCAATAATCATGTGTCTTAAGACACTTTGTAATACCAAAAATCTAACATTGATCGTACTAACATTTAAATTTATTTTTTTNATTAATCACAAATATTAATTATACTATCTATTAATTCAATTAATGTCTTTAAATACAATTAGATAACACATAAAAGATAACTACAAAATTCATTCACTGCTTTACCGACTGAAGAAACTTATTAATACTTTACTACTAACTCATTGATCAATTCAAACTCCTATTACTAATTTATAAAAATATAAAAAATATGAAGGTAATAGAAAGGCAAAGCGGTAGAGAACAACATGGAGAGAAAAGGGCATAGCTATGGGTAAAAGGGGGAGATATAGGGGCAAGTAAACCCCCCCACTTCTCAACAATGCCACGTATATAGATATGACTAACTTTATTGGGACTTAAAAAATTAATCTAATTTGTTGAATTAATAATATGTCAAGTGATGTAATCTCAATGAAAATGTCCAAAAATTACATTAAACAGTAACACTATTAGATCATATAACTGTTATATCATTAAATCAATTTTTTAGGTCAGAATAACATTACTCTATAAACATAGAAGTTGGATGCTATTAGCATATATTCATATTAGCAATAATCATGTGTCTTAAGATACTTTGTAATACCAAAAATCTAACATTGATCGTACTAACATTTAAATTTATTTTTTTCCTCTTAAAATTAAATGAACAAAATAAAATAAAAAAGAAGTAATTAGAGAGGTATATGTTTGAATTGAGGGTTGTCTAGTATTGAGGGTCATGCAATGGGAATGATGTTTTTAAGTGAAAAAAATTTTGAGGATGAATTTTGTACCATTAGATCAAAATAAATAAAAATTAAATGAATCTTGATCGTTGTTATCTTTTTATAAGTTGAGAATTGAACTTTTTAACTGAAAATATTATATAGATAGCTTATTATAAGTTTAAATAGGTTAAGTCAAATTTTAGGTCCGTTTTCAATAATTGATTCAGATTGAAATTCAGTTCGTTAACGGGCCTAGCTATGGGCATAGGTTAGAGGTGGTAGTGGAGATGGAGGAGAAACNCGGTCATGTAATGGGAATGATGTTTTTAAGTGAAAAAAATTTTGAGGATGAATTTTGTACCATTAGATAAAAATAAATAAAAATTAAATCAATCTTGATTGTTGTTATGTTTTTATAAGTTGAGAATTGAACTTTTTAACTGAAATATTATATAGATAGCTTATTATAAGTTTAAATAGGTTAAGTCGGATTTTAGGTCCGTTTTCAATAATTGATTCAGATTGAAATTCAGTTCGTTAACGGGCCTAGCTATGGGCATAGGTTAGAGGTGGTAGTGGAGATGGAAGAGAAACGAAAGAAATGATTAATTTCCAAAAAAAAAGAATGGTTGGACAATAAATAAGTAGAGACATCACATTGGAAAGTTCTTTCGTTGACTTCAATTCGGCATCTCAATTCTTTGGGATCGAGGCTGAGCTCTATCTTTACCTTCTTGGGGTTTAGGTCGATATTCAAATTTATCAAAAATGTCTACTTCAGCGAATTTTGCAAGTTGAGAAACAAATGGGAGCATTTAACTATTCAATTCCTCCTTTTTCTCTACTTCCCACTCTTTTACCTTTTTAGGTAGTAGCATGAAGATTTCGTTTGTTCACACAAAACCGAACTTTAAGCTCCTGGCGCCTTACTTGACTAATGGCTTTAGCTTTTCCCAATTCTATGAGGGTGGATCGGGAAAGCCTCAATCGAAACCGAAACATCGATTCATTGGTCATTGTCTTCTAGAAAAAGACAGATTATGAACCCGCTACCGTAATCTTAAGAGAAGGATTACCTTTTGGTTTTAATATCCTATGCTATTTTTTCTCATATGAGTTAAGTTGTATTCTTGTAGCGAACTACGGAATGAGAAGCGTAGGGGGATCAAATAGAATAGATAACTCTTCATACTATTCCATTATGTGCTTCTTCCTTCAAGAGTTAAGCTACTAGACTAAAATAGCTTATAGCATCTCGTATGAGACATATCTAGTCTTTCCTCGCGACGCTCATGGGTCAGTCATATGGCAATTAGGGCAGACATAAGAGGTCTGAGTTTGGTTTTGCCCAGTATTTAGTGCCCAACCGCGAATAAAGGGATCCCCTGTTGATATAATTAAAAGTGGTTGGAATTGTCTCTTAAGCAATGATTTGTTTGTCATTAATTGTGATGATGGCACCGGTGTCAACAAAGAACGTTTAGGATGAGCGTTTTTGTCAACCGATGACATCAATCTTCTAAATTTGTCAAAAAAATGCCAATCGATAAAATTTCTGAATGAAAGATTCAATTTTTTTTGTTCAACTTACCAAGAGAAGGGGAAGACTTCAAATCATGCATAAGTAATCACTATTGTCGTACTTTCTAACAAATATTATATTTTAAATGCTAGTGAATTCACGAGATTCACCATAAACATTGAAATTATACTTGATCGCGACATAATATGGCAATTACATCAAATAATAATCCCTGCACTATGATTTAGATGCTTATGAAATCCACATGAAATGGACTGAGATTGGAATTTTGAACTACAAATCAATCAAATCGTTCATGGGTCTCGTTTTGTTAGCACTTGTTGGCCATTGACTTGGTTGACATGCCTTTGTTTAAGTCGAGTAGAGTTCGAGTCTTAATAAAAATCAAGTGAGAAAAGCTTGTCACATTGTTCGAAGCTCACTAAGAATATGAGTTGATCCTGAATATATTTCAAAAATAGATGAATCAAGTTTGAACAACTCAATATTCGGTTTGGCTCGATTCATTAGCAGGACTTGAAATTATACTAGCTGTTAGAATATAAAGATCACACAAAATAATATTTTAATGGAATATATCACCCTCTATGAGTAAAAACATTGTGAAAACCATTCTCCTGCAATGGTTGTGTTTGGATGGTGGGAAAAGATGGTATTAGATTGCATTTCTCGTTTCCAAACCCAACCGATTAGAATGGTTCATGAAATTCATGGTCTCCTTTTTCTTAACCCCATGTTTGATAAACATACATAAGTAGAAGTAAGGTCCACAATCTTTCTATCAAATACACCAATCTTCCATCCAGCCTATCCATCTTTGAAGGAGCCCATTGTATAAATAGATGAATGAATTGAAGGATAGGATTGTTTTTTTACCCATCAATCCAGCCTGCCCATTTTTGAAAACCACCCCCCATTAGGTTTTTTTTTTATTTTTTTGTTTTTGAACGGGCACAATCAACTCGCTTGATAATTTCATAATAAAATACACGAATAAAAAATTAAACCATTGAGAACAAAACGAATGATAAACAAGTCAGGTCTCTATATATGGGTATGATTATTGTTGAAGTCGGACCTGGAGAAACTTAGAGACNTAGGAGCTAAAAAATAGGACTTTAATTATCTAATCCCTTCTTCTTCGGCAAAAGGGATTCTATGGCCATGGGAATGTCATAGCCTTTTTTTTTTTTGGCTAAAATCAAATGAGAGGTAAAATAGGGAGTTTAATTATCAAAACTTATCTTCTTCGGTGGAGGGATTCAAAATATAACCATATGGAAATGCCATATCTGTGTTTTTTTTTTTTTCAGTCATTGATTATTCAGTTTTTTTTTGATAGATCTGTGTAAGTTGATTCAAAAATAAAACCAAATCGTAAAACGCTAATTTTGTGAAAATATATTAAGAATTTGTAGATCTATTATAACATATGTATATTAAAAATATAATAATTTGGAACATGATTTTTTTGATTAAAAATAGTTACGTAACTGTTTTAAGTAACTATTTGAGATTTAAATATAAATTGTTTATATTCCAAATTTAATGGTTTACATGTGTTGCGTAACTTTTCTTTTGATTTTAAGGATTCAATTCTTATAAGTCTATTATTGACAATTTTATGGGTCATGATTTTTTTAATTAAAAATAGTTACGTAACTGTTTAAAGTAACTATTTGGGATTCAAAATATATACAGTTCATATTCAAAATTTAATGGGTTTAACTGTGTTGCGTAACTATTCNTTCGTTAACGGGCCTAGCTATGGGCATAGGTTAGAGGTGGTAGTGGAGATGGAGGAGAAACGAAAGAAATGATTAATTTCCAAAAAAAAAAAAGAATGGTTGGACAATAAATAAGTAGAGACATCACATTGGAAAGTTCTTNCTTCCGATTTTAAGGATTCATTTCTTATAAGTCTGTTATTGGGAACTTTATGGTTCATGATTTTTTTGATTAAAAATAGTTACGTAAACTGTTTTAAGTAACTATTTTGAATTCAAATATAGACAGTTCATATTCAAAACTGCAGTTTGTGGTAATTCTTGTACTATTTACTATGTTATAACTTTATGGTGTANCCTTTACCTTCTTGGGGTTAAGGTCGATATTCAAATTTATCAAAAATGTCTACGTCAGCGAATTTTGCAAGTTGAGAAACAAATGGGAGCATTTAACTATTCAATTCCTCCTTTTTCTCTACTTCCCACTCTATTACCTTTTTAGGTAGTAGCATGAAGATTTCGTTTGTTCACACAAAACCGAACTTTAAGCTCCTGGCGCCTTACTTGACTAATGGCTTTAGCTTTTCCCAATTCTATGAGGGTGGATCGGGAAAGCCTCAATCGAAACCGAAACATCGATTCATTGGTCATTGTCTTCTAGTAAAAGACAGATTTTGAACCCGCCAACATAATCTTAAGAGAAGGATTATCTTTTGGTTTTAATATCCTATGTTATTTTTTCTCATATGAGCTAAGTTGTATTCTTGTAGCGAACTACGGAATGAGAAGCGTAGGGGGATCAAATAGAATAGATAACTCTTCATACTATTCCATTACGTGCTTCTTCTTTCAAGAGTTAAGCTAGTAGACTAAAATCACTTATAGCGTCTCGTATGGGACATATCTAGTCTTTCCTCGCGACGCTCATGGGTCAGTCATATGGCAATTAGGGCAGACATAAGAGGTATATTAATCCAAGAGTGCAGTCCACAGAATAATGGTCTGAGTTTGGTTTTGCCCAGTATTTAGTGCCCAACCGCGAATAAAGGGATCCCATGTTGATATAATTAAAAGTTGTTGGAATTGTCTCTTAAGCAATTATTTGTTTGTCATTAATTGTGATGATGGCACCGGTGTCAACAAAGAACGTTTAGGATGAGCGTTTTTGTCAACCGATGACATCAATCTTCTAAATTTGTCAAAAAAATGCCAATCGATAAAATTTCTGAATGAAAGATTCAATTTTTTTTGTTCAACTTACCAAGAGAAGGGGAAGACTTCAAATCATGCATAAGTAATCACTATTGTCGTACTTTCTAACAAATATTATATTTTAAATGCTAGTGAATTCACGAGATTCACCATAAACATTGAAATTATACTTGATCGCGACATAATATGGCAATTACATCAAATAATAATCCTTGCACTATGATTTAGATGCTTATGAAATCCACATGAAATGGACTTTGAGATTGGAATTTTGAACTACAAATCAATCAAATCGTTCATGGTCTCGTTTTGTTAGCACTTGTTGGCCATTGACTTGGTTGACATGCCTTTGTTTAAGTCGAGTAGAGTTCGAGTCTTAATAAAAATCAAGTGAGAAAAGCTTGTCACATTGTTTGAAGCTCACTAAGAATATGAGTTGATCCTGAATATATTTCAAAAATAGATGAATCAAGTTTGAACAACTCAATATTCGGTTTGGCTCGATTCATTAGCAGGACTTGAAATTATACTAGCTGTTAGAATATAAAGATCACACAAAATAATATTTTAATGGAATATATCACCCTCTATGAGTAAAAACATTGTGAAAACCATTCTCCTGCAATGGTTGTGTTTGGATGGTGGGAAAAGATGGTATTAGATTGCATTTCTCGTTTCCAAACCCAACCGATTAGAATGGTTTATGAAATTCATGGTCTCCTTTTTCTGAACCCCATGTTTGATAAACATACATAAGTAGAAGTAAGGTCCACAATCTTTCTATCAAATACACCAATCTTCCATCCAGCCTATCCATCTTTGAAGGAGCCCATTGTATAAATAGATGAATGAATTGAAGGATAGGATTGTTTTTTGGGTGATTTAGAAGTCGGTACAATTTTTTAGACTTATTTAGGTAAAAGTACAACACAAAAATTTATTTGGAGTAAAGTACATATTTTTAAAAAATAACACTATTGCCATTCAGTTAAGTGCAGATGGGTTGAAACTATTTGAATTCCTACCAAAAATTTTGGCTACAATCAAGTAATGGGAGTTAAAAAATAGGAGCTAAAAAATAGGACTTTAATTATCTAATCCCTTCTTCTTCGGCAAAAGGGATTCTATGGCCATGGGAATGTCATAGCCTTTTTTTTTTTTGGCTAAAATCAAATGAGAGGTAAAATAGGGAGTTTAATTATCAAAACTTATCTTCTTCGGTGGAGGGATTCAAAATATAACCATATGGAAATGCCATATCTGTGTTTTTTTTTTTTTCAGTCATTGATTATTCAGTTTTTTTTTGATAGATCTGTGTAAGTTGATTCAAAAATAAAACCAAATCGTAAAACGCTAATTTTGTGAAAATATATTAAGAATTTGTAGATCTATTATAACATATGTATATTAAAAATATAATAATTTGGAACATGATTTTTTTGATTAAAAATAGTTACGTAACTGTTTTAAGTAACTATTTGAGATTTAAATATAAATTGTTTATATTCCAAATTTAATGGTTTACATGTGTTGCGTAACTTTTCTTTTGATTTTAAGGATTCAATTCTTATAAGTCTATTATTGACAATTTTATGGGTCATGATTTTTTTAATTAAAAATAGTTACGTAACTGTTTAAAGTAACTATTTGGGATTCAAAATATATACAGTTCATATTCAAAATTTAATGGGTTTAACTGTGTTGCGTAACTATTCTTCCGATTTTAAGGATTCATTTCTTATAAGTCTGTTATTGGGAACTTTATGGTTCATGATTTTTTTGATTAAAAATAGTTACGTAAACTGTTTTAAGTAACTATTTTGAATTCAAATATAGACAGTTCATATTCAAAACTGCAGTTTGTGGTAATTCTTGTACTATTTACTATGTTATAACTTTATGGTGTAACTGTTTTTGGTAATTATTTACAGTATAAGTTAATTGGGATTTTCATGATTTCATGCAGCAAGTTGAAGTGCAACGAGACATCTCATCCGATGAAAACATCCATCCATTCCTAATTAACTTTGTGAAGTGCAACGGGACATCACTTCATTCCTGATGAAGACATTAATAAAAAAATGAATGAAATTGTATCAATTCAAAAGGAAAAGAAAAAAATAATTACACAAAACAACATAAAAAAACATTAATACAAATGACTGAATTAATTAATCACACATTGGAAGAAAAACATAAACACAAAATAATTACAATATACATTATCAACCAAAAATAGACATTGGTTGAAAACTTTCATTCAAGAACAGTTATACTAAAATACAACTCTAATTTTTTCAACACAGTTACACAACAGTTACTATTTATATGAAAAACAATTACATCCATTAAAAATAGCTACACCCATTAAAAACCAAAATTGTCTTTTTTTTCAGCACAGTTACACAACAGTTACTGTCTATACAAAAAATAGTTACACCAATTAAAAACTAAAACAGTCTTTTTTTTTTTTCAACATATTTACACAACAGTTACTGTATATACGAAAAATAGTTACATCCATTAAAAATCATAGCAGTTTTTTTTCCCCTTCATCCCAACAACGAACAACTTGACCAAAAAAAAACAATATAAAACAAAAAATAATAAACCCAAAAACAAATTTTTTATCCCCTTCATTCCAACAACGACCAAACATACACAAAATCGAACATATAATTTCCCAAAAAAAAATGATCTAATTGCAGAAGAAATATAATTATTTTGTCTATACTAAAAATAGTCACACGCATAAGAAACAGTTACACCCATTTAAGATCAAAACAATTTTTCCCCCTATTTCAAGAAGAAACGAACATAAAACAAAAATCGAACATAGAAAATTCCCAAAAAGAAATGACCAAAAAAAGAAGAAATATAATTATGAATAACTCACCTTCAATCCGATGACGATGATTGGTATTTGTAATTCCTTTTTTAAAGAAAACCACCATCGAAGAAATAAATCGTCGTTGAAGAAGACTTAATAGTTGAACACGTTGAAGAAAACTTATCAGTTGAACACATACGTTTGATTCAAAAAAAATAAAAACAACAAATATGTAAAGATTACATATTTGTTTCTTAAAATAACTGTCAATAGATGCATAAATCTCTCAAAAAATTGTTCATTCAAAATTTAAAAATTAAAAAATATAACAAATATGTAATCTTTACATATTTATTTTCTAAAATAACTGTCAATCATGCTGCATAAAATAAGGAAGGGTGTTTAAGTAAAAAAGATTTTAATTCATTTGAATTTTGTACCTAAACATAAAAAATTTTATAAAAATTATACTTGAATAAACCACTTCCCCATACACTTGTACTTAAATAAGTATTGAAAATTGTATNCCGTAGGCCTGTAAGTGTTCAAAATCATAATTCTAGTGCTAAACAGAAGGGAACGTATGATGGCAGTGTCAGTAGTAAGAAAGACAATGCCTTGAATGATTTGGTTAGAGATGGAGATAGTTGTGAAAGGGCAAAAAAAAATGTGACAGAGTATTCAAAAACTTCTGTCAGTTCTATACCGAAAACAGCACACTCAATCAAGTTCTCACATGCTTCTGTATCTAAGAAAACCTTGTCTGATTCAAAGCATCCTTTGGTTTCTTCATCTTCTAAAGCATCATCAGCCCAGAACATTGCAGCTGCTCCGGACTATCGAGAGTTGGGCTGTTCATCGCAAACTGATAGTGCTTCGCATGTACAAAATAAGAGTACAGCCTCAAATTTACCCCACAGAGGTGAAAAAACTAACCAGTTAAATTGCCAGCCATCATCCAAGATGAACCATGCAGCACCAATGCACCCGCCTGCTCCTTCAAACTCCCCTGCTACACTGAGCGATGAAGAGGTGGGACTGAACTAGCATTTTAATAATGAATGACTTTTTCACATCCCATCACCAGTTTTTAACTTTGTGGAGTTTAATGCAGCTTGCTCTACTTTTGCATCAAGAACTTAACAGTTCTCCAAGAGTTCCTCGAGTGCCACGCATGCGTCAAGCTGGTAGCTTACCTCAATTAACTTCTCCAACTGCTACGAGCATGCTAATGAAGCGGACATCTAGTTCTGGAGCAAAAGATCACGGTTTGGTAAGCTGCCTTGGGTTCTTATGTTTTGTAGCCCTTGGAAATGTAGGCTGTGTGCTATATCTTGACCCGTTTACTAGTCTAATGTTTAATGCTCTTCTTAGGTTCCTAGAAGAAAAAGCAAGGATTTAGCAAAAGACGGGCCACGAAGTTATCGCGATCCTGATGATGAAGCTAAGAAATTGGATAGAGTAGCTTCTTCGCTTGATCAGAGAAAACATGATTCAGCATGCTCAGCAGGTGCTGTTACCAAGAGGGAGACGGACTATGGGCCACCAAAAGAAGTGCACTCTGTCATGAAGAGTATCCCTCCTGCCTCTACTGCAAGCAGTGGTCCATCTTCCTCCACTGAGGTTAATGAACAGAATTTGTCATCCACTCGCAACTCACCCCAAAATGCCTCTGACGATGATGTTGATACAGTGGGTCGTCATGCCCATCGCACTTTACCTGGTTGTTGCCTTTCTGAGTTGTTCAATCTTTTAGATATTATGTTTCAAAGCTTCCCTGAAATGGTTCCAACTTTGAAGTATTACTTTGGGAGATGTGTATTCTTACAGGCTTGCTTATTTATTTGTTTAATCATAGGCTTGCTTGCTGAGATCATGGGTAAGGGCAAGCGCATGACATATGAAGAACTCTGTAATGCAGTTCTGCCAGTATGGTTTCTTCTCTCCCGCAGTGTGTCTTCCTCCCTTGATTACTTTCTTTCTCTTGCTTGGAGAGAGAGATACTACTACTCATTTGTGTTCATTTATTGCTTTCCCTCTGCAGCACTGGCCTCACTTGAGGAAGCATAATGGAGAGCGGTATGCATATTCAAGTCACTCACAGGCTGTTCTTGATTGTCTGAGGAATCGAAATGAATGGGCTCGGTTGGTTGATCGTGGTCCCAAGGTATACCATTGAAACCTTTGATAATAGCTTTATTATGCATCAGCATCAGAGTTTGGTTGTGGCGCACCCCAATGCCATGTGTTGAAATGTGCACTGGTTACCTTTTAACCATATTAAACATTTTAACAATGCTTACCTTTTAACCATATTAAACATTTAACCACCCAGTTACATTTCAATCACAATAAGCATTTTAATCACTTACTTACATTTTAGCCATGGTAAAAAGAAAAAAGCCTGCTTTGTATGGGGGAACCCTACTTATGTCTATATGATACAGTTTTCTCTAGCTTGATTGTGACAAGCACCAGCAGAATGGCTGTTTTGTGGAAGCTATATATGAGGCCAAAGGTATTGTGGCAAAGTTGGTAAAATGCGGCAAGACATCTAATGGGTGGGGACCGTGGGGTGGGTTTTGGGGTTAGAGTCTTAATGCTATCCATCAATTAAAAAATGAGTAAACTACACATATGACTCTTAAACTATGAACCTTGTGTCAAGTGAGCCTTTCTGACCGCAAATCTAATGGAAAGTGGCGAAGTGTGTACACAAATGAGTCGCGGCCCGGTTACGTGATCGGCACACTCAACGAGAGAAGGGCGACTTAATTGACACAAGGGTCATAGTTAGAGCACCATAGGTGTAGTTTACTCTTAAAAAATTGAAGCTGATGCATGTGTACTAAGCAACGTGAGCGAATTGTGGACAGCTTACTTAGCAAGTCATAAATATTGGGAAACAATTCTACTGCCAATGATTATGTATGTACTACCTGCTCAAACTATATTATCCAGGAAACGTAGTCTACCCAGAAAAAAGAATGATATGCTCGTGTAGGTTTGTTAGTGCGAGTCCAGGACCATACTACGGTATACTTTTATCTGTTCCTGCGACGAATGTAGGTACCTCTGGTCCAGATTGGCTGGAATTGGTAGAGATGGATTTCATTCAGAACCAGTTTCAAGCTGTTAATTAATCATGCTAACATAGATGTTGAAATCAGTTTTTGATTCTACTGTCAAGGATTTTGTATATACTGCCTGCTTAAACTATATTATCCGGGAAACATAAGATTACCAAGAAAAAAAAAATGGTGCTGGTGAAGGTTTGTTAGTGCGAGTCCAGGACCATACTACAGTACACTTTTATCTGTTCCTGCGACGAATGTAGGTACCTCTGGTCTAGATTGGCTGGAACTGGTAGAGATGGCTTTCATTCAGAACCAATTTGAATTTTTTAATTAATCATGCTAACATAGATGTTGAAATCAGTTTTTAAGTCATGAAACCTAGGAAATCAATATTTGACGGAAACTGAACAAGAGAACAGAAAATTTTTCTGTTTTACATGCTGCCAGATCTTTACTCCAAATTACATAGGTTATAGAAACCAGTTTTTTTTTTGTTGTTTTTGTGTTACCAAAGAATGACCTTTTTATTCTTTCTGAAAGAGAGAATGGCCTGGCCTGTTATTTATAGGTCAGAGGAATAACAATCCCCCTCCCCCCC
>CAUOFW020008947.1:80283-159688 GCA_963454935.2 Ilex paraguariensis
CCCCCCCCCCCCCCCCCCCGGTTCTCTCTCTCTCTCTCTCTCCTTTTCTTTCTTTCCTTCCTCTGTTTTGTTGTTGGTGCTGGTTTAACAAATGGTAGGAATGCATTTTAAATTTTTTCCCTGGACGTTAAATTGCTTTATGACACATGATCATATGAAAACCTAATGAGTTTGTCCCAGACCAATGCAAGTAAGAAGAGACGCAAGGTTGATGCTGATCAATCAAGTTTTGAATCGGAGGAAAACCAGCATAGCAAGGACAGAGCAGGAAATGATGGGGAAGGTAAGGGTTTTGGGTCACATCGAGAAGAGTTTCCCAAGGGCAAGCGGAAAGCCCGAAAGCGCAGGCGACTTGCTTTACCAGGAAGAGGTGTCAAGGATGTTAGGAGAAGACGCAAGGAAGATTTTCTCAGTGACGATGATGTTGGCTCATTTTCCAATTCTAGTGAGGAGAGCATGTTCAGCGAGGATGAGGTGCAGGGTGGTGGAACATGTCCAGTTGGGAGTGAGGCTTCTGCCAGTTCAGATGAAAAGGATTCCATGCTGTAGTTCTTATGGTTACTCTTTGGTTTTGTCATATGTGGCTGGGAAAGGACTTTTCCATCTGATGATCGATGAAAATACTCCTATTGTGGTGCTTGTCAATGTGATATGTAACGGTGAAACATCTCAGGTTTCCTTCGTGCATGCTTGTGCACGGCACTTAGTGGTGTGGCCAACGTTGTTGTATGGTTCAAAGACTCACCATTGACCTGTGATTGGGTTCTTGTCAGTGATGTACATCCATTTTTAACAAAAACCTTTTGACAGCTTTGCTAGTGGTAGGCAGTGGTGGTCTAGTGTTTTACGGCTACTGCTTGATGAATGGCAATGCCAATTTTGATGTGGAATGTGTAATAAAGCTAGTGTACATATTTATTGCATTTTCCCTGAAACCTGCTGTTAGAGTGCCAGTAGTTTTTTGAATAGAAGTCATTAAGTAGTCTAAATTTAGAATCAGCGTCGAACCCCGGCTTGTTCACCATGTAAGGGCTGTTAATTACCTCAGTTTATTTGCTTCTATTTCTGTGTTCTTTTTTTTTTTTCTCTCTGCCAGCGTGATCTTCGTTCATTGTGGTTTACTTTTCTCTCTCTGAAAAGTAAGCTGCTCAACTATTTGTTTCAATTACAGNACCTCTCCACTAGGCAAATTACATTCTAACTACTTACAAATTCCGGGATGTATAAGACTTATCACACTTAGACGTGTGTGTGTGTGTGTATGCATGTGGAGGCCTGTTAAAATCCGACACGACACGATTAAGCGACACGAATTAAACAGGTTTTGGTAAGACCTTAACAGGTTCGGCTGATAAACGGGTTAACCCGCCAGACACATTTAATTAATGGGTCGTGTTCGGGTGAGACTTGTCAACCCGTTTATTCATTTAAAAAAATTAATATAATAATAAATTAATAATTATTTTAAAAAAATTTAGTCAATTTTAAAATAAAATATTAATTATATATAATTATACGGTAAATATGTCAAGAAAAATTTTACTTCTGAAAAATTAAGTACAGATTATTCACTTACCCCCTATGCAATGCTCGATGTGGGAACCTGGTTGAGGGTAAAAATTGAATTCAATAAAACAGACCCAATACCCTTCAATCTCTTTCTTGAAAGAACAGACCCNGTTTGGTTTGTGTATAATATGGAAAGGAATTGAATAGCTAATTCCATTTTAAGCCACCAGCAATCCACTGTATGTGTTGCACGTGAATAATTTTTATATACAAAGCATTAATAAAAAATATTNTAAAAGACAGATTTTGAACCCGCCAACATAATCTTAAGAGAAGGATTATCTTTTGGTTTTAATATCCTATGTTATTTTTTCTCATATGAGCTAAGTTGTATTCTTGTAGCGAACTACGGAATGAGAAGCGTAGGGGGATCAAATAGAATAGATAACTCTTCATACTATTCCATTACGTGCTTCTTCTTTCAAGAGTTAAGCTAGTAGACTAAAATCACTTATAGCGTCTCGTATGGGACATATCTAGTCTTTCCTCGCGACGCTCATGGGTCAGTCATATGGCAATTAGGGCAGACATAAGAGGTATATTAATCCAAGAGTGCAGTCCACAGAATAATGGTCTGAGTTTGGTTTTGCCCAGTATTTAGTGCCCAACCGCGAATAAAGGGATCCCATGTTGATATAATTAAAAGTTGTTGGAATTGTCTCTTAAGCAATTATTTGTTTGTCATTAATTGTGATGATGGCACCGGTGTCAACAAAGAACGTTTAGGATNGAAAAATATTGTCTGTTTCTATTGATATGTTATAGTAATTATAAGAAAAAAGATAAAAAAATAATTTATTTAAAATTCATATGATTAAGTTTCATCTAATAATTCATTAAATAAAATAAAATAAAAATAATTGTCAAAATTCTAATTAATGTTTACTATAATTAGAAATTAGTCAGGTCAACAGGGATAAAATATAGGGTTGATAATATTTTTAGACTCTAAAATATATTTTTTTTATCAGTTTAGTCTTTAATATATAAATTTTATCAATTTGGTTCTTAAAATATTCATTTTTTGTTTAAATGGCCCCTAACCAAATGGTTTATTAAATTTTTTGATTGAAGTGTGTCATTCGTTTAGATAGTATCGCGTAATCAGTACGTGATCATTTCTGTCTAAAACTTAATAGATTGTCCGTATACGGATCATTTAAACATTAACTAATTATTTTAGAAACAAAATTGATGCAATGAGAACCAAATTGATAAAATATACAGATTTTACTGACTAAAAGTGCTATTAACTCTAAAATATAATGTACGACTCTATAATATAAATTTTAAAAGAATATTAAAATTCTAAAATTCAAGTTTTACTTAAAAATTTAATATAATTTTTTTTTATATAAACTCTTAATAAAATATGAAAAGTTTACTGTGATTAAAGAATTATGTTGATTTAATATAAATTATTTTAAAAAACTACATAAAAGATTATTTTTTATCTTAAAAATGAAATTGTTGAAATTTTGGATAAAAAAAAATACACATATGTAAGCATAATATTATTTTTATATTTGAAATGAGTAATATTAGATTAATAAAGTTTTTGAAGATTTTTTGAATGTTTGTAGTCAATTAAAAAGTTTCATAAATATTGATATTTATACATAGTAAATAGAAAATTAAAAGAGATGCTGAGGTAATTTAGAGATTTAAACATATAAGTTAATGATGATAATTTAGATAATTAACTACAAAAAAATAGTCTCTTATAAGAATAAAATATTGAATAAAAAGTTTTTCATGTTAAGGCAAAAATTTCATTCTTTATTAGTAGTATAGATGGAAAAAAATACATATATATAGACATAATATTATTTTTATATTTGAAAAGATTAATGATCTATTAATAGAGTTTTTGAACACTTTATTGAAAACTATAATAATTCATATATTTTTTTTAAGGGTAATGTAATTAATTAAAAATTTTCATAAATTGACATTTATGCAAAAATAATAGTAGATTAAAAGAAATGTTAAAGGGTAATTTGAAGATTTAAATACATAAGGATATGATTATAATTTAGATATTTAACTATGAAGAGATAGTGTGGTATTTAAACTTCTTTGTAAAGGTAAAATAGTAANAAAAATAGGAGCTAAAAAATAGGACTTTAATTATCTAATCCCTTCTTCTTCGGCAAAAGGGATTCTATGGCCATGGGAATGTCATAGCCTTTTTTTTTTTTGGCTAAAATCAAATGAGAGGTAAAATAGGGAGTTTAATTATCAAAACTTATCTTCTTCGGTGGAGGGATTCAAAATATAACCATATGGAAATGCCATATCTGTGTTTTTTTTTTTTTCAGTCATTGATTATTCAGTTTTTTTTTGATAGATCTGTGTAAGTTGATTCAAAAATAAAACCAAATCGTAAAACGCTAATTTTGTGAAAATATATTAAGAATTTGTAGATCTATTATAACATATGTATATTAAAAATATAATAATTTGGAACATGATTTTTTTGATTAAAAATAGTTACGTAACTGTTTTAAGTAACTATTTGAGATTTAAATATAAATTGTTTATATTCCAAATTTAATGGTTTACATGTGTTGCGTAACTTTTCTTTTGATTTTAAGGATTCAATTCTTATAAGTCTATTATTGACAATTTTATGGGTCATGATTTTTTTAATTAAAAATAGTTACGTAACTGTTTAAAGTAACTATTTGGGATTCAAAATATATACAGTTCATATTCAAAATTTAATGGGTTTAACTGTGTTGCGTAACTATTCTTCCGATTTTAAGGATTCATTTCTTATAAGTCTGTTATTGGGAACTTTATGGTTCATGATTTTTTTGATTAAAAATAGTTACGTAAACTGTTTTAAGTAACTATTTTGAATTCAAATATAGACAGTTCATATTCAAAACTGCAGTTTGTGGTAATTCTTGTACTATTTACTATGTTATAACTTTATGGTGTAACTGTTTTTGGTAATTATTTACAGTATAAGTTAATTGGGATTTTCATGATTTCATGCAGCAAGTTGAAGTGCAACGAGACATCTCATCCGATGAAAACATCCATCCATTCCTAATTAACTTTGTGAAGTGCAACGGGACATCACTTCATTCCTGATGAAGACATTAATAAAAAAATGAATGAAATTGTATCAATTCAAAAGGAAAAGAAAAAAATAATTACACAAAACAACATAAAAAAACATTAATACAAATGACTGAATTAATTAATCACACATTGGAAGAAAAACATAAACACAAAATAATTACAATATACATTATCAACCAAAAATAGACATTGGTTGAAAACTTTCATTCAAGAACAGTTATACTAAAATACAACTCTAATTTTTTCAACACAGTTACACAACAGTTACTATTTATATGAAAAACAATTACATCCATTAAAAATAGCTACACCCATTAAAAACCAAAATTGTCTTTTTTTTCAGCACAGTTACACAACAGTTACTGTCTATACAAAAAATAGTTACACCAATTAAAAACTAAAACAGTCTTTTTTTTTTTTCAACATATTTACACAACAGTTACTGTATATACGAAAAATAGTTACATCCATTAAAAATCATAGCAGTTTTTTTTCCCCTTCATCCCAACAACGAACAACTTGACCAAAAAAAAACAATATAAAACAAAAAATAATAAACCCAAAAACAAATTTTTTATCCCCTTCATTCCAACAACGACCAAACATACACAAAATCGAACATATAATTTCCCAAAAAAAAATGATCTAATTGCAGAAGAAATATAATTATTTTGTCTATACTAAAAATAGTCACACGCATAAGAAACAGTTACACCCATTTAAGATCAAAACAATTTTTCCCCCTATTTCAAGAAGAAACGAACATAAAACAAAAATCGAACATAGAAAATTCCCAAAAAGAAATGACCAAAAAAAGAAGAAATATAATTATGAATAACTCACCTTCAATCCGATGACGATGATTGGTATTTGTAATTCCTTTTTTAAAGAAAACCACCATCGAAGAAATAAATCGTCGTTGAAGAAGACTTAATAGTTGAACACGTTGAAGAAAACTTATCAGTTGAACACATACGTTTGATTCAAAAAAAATAAAAACAACAAATATGTAAAGATTACATATTTGTTTCTTAAAATAACTGTCAATAGATGCATAAATCTCTCAAAAAATTGTTCATTCAAAATTTAAAAATTAAAAAATATAACAAATATGTAATCTTTACATATTTATTTTCTAAAATAACTGTCAATCATGCTGCATAAAATAAGGAAGGGTGTTTAAGTAAAAAAGATTTTAATTCATTTGAATTTTGTACCTAAACATAAAAAATTTTATAAAAATTATACTTGAATAAACCACTTCCCCATACACTTGTACTTAAATAAGTATTGAAAATTGTATCTACACCTAAAAAAACCCCTTGTTTTTTTACCCATCAATCCAGCCTGCCCATTTTTGAAAACCACCCCCCATTAGGTTTTTTTTTTTTTTTTTTTTTGAACGGGCACAATCAACCCGCTTGATAATTTCATAATAAAATACACGAATAAAAAATTAAACCATTGAGAACAAAACGAATGATAAACAAGTCAGGTCTCTATACATGGGCTTATGCTTATTGTTGAAGTCGGACCTGGAGAAACTTAGAGACCATTGCCGGCCCGGAGACATGCCAACCAAACAAGATAAGCTATTGGGTTGGGCTATTTTTTCTTAATCCAATCAAACAGGCCACATGGGTTTTAATGGGTTTCTAAACAAATGGGCCTTGAACTGTGGACCAATCAAATGCGATATTTTGAAGCCAAGCCACGCTAGCTAAGAAGCAGACTTGGCGGACGTCAAGCAAATTCATAACCAATTTCGAGAGAGAGAGACATCTTACCTTCGGATGAGATTGCCAGGTAACAGCCTTCATTACTGATTCACCAAGCCAAACTAAACCGCTTCCCAATCGATAGTTTTCTAAGAGATCTCACGGAGAGGGAGATCACAACAAGCCCATCAACCGTTGCTCCGTCATCGTATCAATTACGTTCACGCTGAAGAGTTCGGTTCCAGGGTACACGTTCTTTAACTCGTTTCTCATTCTTTCTCAATTCCTGAGTATGAGACCTTATTGATTTGAATATCAATGGAAACTGCTGAACTTTGAAGTTTGAACATATTCATTTACCTTTTATCATGAGAATTAAGTGTCGGTTTAGGAATTTTATTTTGTGGAAATATAGGTTTAGGAGTTAGGTTTTCCGGAAAGAGGTGAAAATTTGGAAGCTATGAAGAGCCGGTCGCATCGGCTTCCGATAACGGACCCGCATGATGACTGGGTAGATGGTTCATGGACGGTGGATTGTGTGTGTGGTGTGAATTTTGACGATGGGGAAGAGATGGTTAATTGTGATGAGTGTGGCGTGTGGGTGCACACGCGGTGCTCTCGCTACGTCAAGAGTGAGAAATTATTTGCTTGTGATAAATGTAAGAGTAAGAACAGTAGGAACGATAGTGAAGAAACTGAGGTTGCACAATTGTTGGTTGAATTACCTACTAAAACATTGAGGATGGACAATCCTTACCCTTCGAATTGTCCTCCTCGGAGGCCGTTTAGGCTTTGGACTGATCTTCCGATGGAGGAGAGAGTGCATGTTCAAGGTATTCCAGGTGGTAACCCTAGTTTGTTCGGTGGGTTGTCGTCGGTTTTCAGCCCCGAGTTATGGAAGTGTACTGGGTATGTGCCCAAGAAGTTCAATTTTCAATATAGTGAGTTCCCTTGTTGGGATGAGAAGCTGGATGTTGATAGGAAATCCGCAGAAGAAAATGGAAATCCTGTTGATAAAGGGGCTGGTGTCTTATTCTCGTTGTCGAAAGAGAATGCCTTGCATACTCCTGTGGCTACTTTGTCTTGCATGGAAAAACAAGTTGATGAAGATGGCTCCAACTGGTTGGCACATTCGCATGATATGCAGAGGCGTGACTGTGAAGATGTTGATGTTAGGCAGCCACAGAATGATGTGAAGAAGGATAGAAGTTTGCTTCATCCTATTGTAGTTCATTATGGTAAACGTAAGAAAGAAGACCTGGGGACGGCCAAAGATCGAAGTGGAAAGAAGAAAGCCAGGACTGGTGATAGAGAGGCAGATTCAAAGAAGAAAGCTGCACATGCCCCCAAATCTGGTGATTTCATGAACTTTGTAATGCTTAAGATGCTTTGCTTCCTTTTTTCTAATATAAAATGGTTATTCAATTTATGTTTGGACTGCTAGTTGCTTCTTTTATGTTATTGATGTAAATGTTGTTGATGGATTAGTTCTTATTGTACATTACATACACGTGTTGATCCCCTATGTTTTTATTTTTATTTTTTATTTACATGACTAGTATCCACAGAACCAACTGATGCAAAACGATTGGAATTTTGTGAAGTCAGAGCTTTTAAGGGTCAAAAGATTGATGCTCAAGGTTGCAAAAATGGAAATTCATGTGATAATCACCTTGTGGACAAAGATGTTGGCAATTGTAAGAACAACCTAGCTTTTGCTGAGGAACCTTCAGAAGCCTTATCATCTGATGTGGGGAGATATAATTCTTCTAATGAAGCAAGACCAAAAGAAGACAGGGTGGAGCATCAAGTTCCTGTTAGGATTGAGGGTTTTCCTAAAACTGACGATTTTGTGGCGTCATCATTAGATCACAATGGGAGTGCTGCCATTAAAGAAGAGGTAGGGCTTGATGTGTCTTTAAAGCTAATTTACCCTATTTTTTTTTTCTTTTTCAAATTGTGTATAATAGATAGGCACGATGACAATTTGTCCAGGTTTCTGGCTTGTTTTCTCACCCTACTGAATACCACGTTAGGATTGATGATAAAAAAACATGGATTAATGAGGTATTAAAATCATAGCTTCTTATTAGCTCCTAAATTACTTTTTAATGTACCCCCTCCACTATTTATTAGATTCTTTTTGTATTGAAAACTTCCCCACCTCTCCACTAGGCAAATTACATTCTAACTACTTACAAATTCCGGGATGTATAAGACTTATCACACTTAGACGTGTGTGTGTGTGTGTATGCATGTGGAGGCCTGTTAAAATCCGACACGACACGATTAAGCGACACGAATTAAACAGGTTTTGGTAAGACCTTAACAGGTTCGGCTGATAAACGGGTTAACCCGCCAGACACATTTAATTAATGGGTCGTGTTCGGGTGAGACTTGTCAACCCGTTTATTCATTTAAAAAAATTAATATAATAATAAATTAATAATTATTTTAAAAAAATTTAGTCAATTTTAAAATAAAATATTAATTATATATAATTATACGGTAAATATGTCAAGAAAAATTTTACTTCTGAAAAATTAAGTACAGATTATTCACTTACCCCCTATGCAATGCTCGATGTGGGAACCTGGTTGAGGGTAAAAATTGAATTCAATAAAACAGACCCAATACCCTTCAATCTCTTTCTTGAAAGAACAGACCCAACCCCCTATTCCACAATAAACATTTGAGTTCTCAACAAATCTAAAGTCTAAATTCCAAAGAATCAAATCTAAAGACCCAATTCCAAAGAACATCTGAATTCTCTACAAATCTAAAGACCCAATTCCACAATGAAGAAAGCCACTGAAGCTGAAGCTTCATTCTTTGATTTCTGGGCTGATCGAGTTTGTTGGTAAGAGACGGTGAGTCGAAGGTGAAGACATGGATGTAGCAAAAGCTATCGTCATTTTTCACCTATTTCTGGTCGCAACACAACTACAGAGTATGGTCGAGGGTGGGTTTCTATGTCGTGTGCGAGATAGGAACCAGGAAGAAAAGACTTCAAGGAGAACAAACTTGCACAATGAACACAGTGAAAACTGTGGCTTAAATCCCACATCGACTAATTCAAATGAAGGAGACCTCACATGCCTATAAAAAGATGCAACTCCTTCCTTTAGTCATTAAACTTCTCATTTGCCTTTGCAAGTGGCAGCCAGCTGAAAATCTTTTNCCACCATAAACATTGAAATTATACTTGATCGCGACATAATATGGCAATTACATCAAATAATAATCCTTGCACTATGATTTAGATGCTTATGAAATCCACATGAAATGGACTTTGAGATTGGAATTTTGAACTACAAATCAATCAAATCGTTCATGGTCTCGTTTTGTTAGCACTTGTTGGCCATTGACTTGGTTGACATGCCTTTGTTTAANGAAATGACCAAAAAAAGAAGAAATATAATTATGAATAACTCACCTTCAATCCGATGACGATGATTGGTATTTGTAATTCCTTTTTTAAAGAAAACCACCATCGAAGAAATAAATCGTCGTTGAAGAAGACTTAATAGTTGAACACGTTGAAGAAAACTTATCAGTTGAACACATACGTTTGATTCAAAAAAAATAAAAACAACAAATATGTAAAGATTACATATTTGTTTCTTAAAATAACTGTCAATAGATGCATAAATCTCTCAAAAAATTGTTCATTCAAAATTTAAAAATTAAAAAATATAACAAATATGTAATCTTTACATATTTATTTTCTAAAATAACTGTCAATCATGCTGCATAAAATAAGGAAGGGTGTTTAAGTAAAAAAGATTTTAATTCATTTGAATTTNTGAAGCTCACTAAGAATATGAGTTGATCCTGAATATATTTCAAAAATAGATGAATCAAGTTTGAATAACTCAATATTCGGTTTGGCTCGATTCATTAGCAGGACTTGAAATTATACTAGCTGTNGTCACCCGTCACCTGTTTAACCCGACACGTAACCGTTTAACCCAACACGTTTGACACCCCTATGCATGTGTACACACACGACGCACATATATATTTATATATGGTTGCATGTTTGTGTTATATATACTGTATGTGCATTGTATATTTGTAATNCGATTAGAATGGTTCATGAAATTCATGGTCTCCTTTTTCTTAACCCCATGTTTGATAAACATACATAAGTAGAAGTAAGGTCCACAATCTTTCTATCANATACTTGAATAAACCACTTCCCCATACACTTGTACTTAAATAAGTATTGAAAATTGTATCTACACCTAAAAAAACCCCTTGTTTTTTTACCCATCAATCCAGCCTGCCCATTTTTGAAAACCACCCCCCATTAGGTTTTTTTTTTTTTTTTTTTTTGAACGGGCACAATCAACCCGCTTGATAATTTCNGGATTAGAATGGTTTATGAAATTCATGGTCTCCTTTTTCTGAACCCCATGTTTGATAAACATACATAAGTAGAAGTAAGGTCCACAATCTTTCTATCAAATACACCAATCTTCCATCCAGCCTATCCATCTTTGAAGGAGCCCATTGTATAAATAGATGAATGAATTGAAGGATAGGATTGTTTTTTGGGTGATTTAGAAGTCGGTACAATTTTTTAGACTTATTTAGGTAAAAGTACAACACAAAAATTTATTTGGAGTAAAGTACATATTTTTAAAAAATAACACTATTGCCATTCAGTTAAGTGCAGATGGGTTGAAACTATTTGAATTCCTACCAAAAATTTTGGCTACAATCAAGTAATGGGAGTTAAAAAATAGGAGCTAAAAAATAGGACTTTAATTATCTAATCCCTTCTTCTTCGGCAAAAGGGATTCTATGGCCATGGGAATGTCATAGCCTTTTTTTTTTTTGGCTAAAATCAAATGAGAGGTAAAATAGGGAGTTTAATTATCAAAACTTATCTTCTTCGGTGGAGGGATTCAAAATATAACCATATGGAAATGCCATATCTGTGTTTTTTTTTTTTTCAGTCATTGATTATTCAGTTTTTTTTTGATAGATCTGTGTAAGTTGATTCAAAAATAAAACCAAATCGTAAAACGCTAATTTTGTGAAAATATATTAAGAATTTGTAGATCTATTATAACATATGTATATTAAAAATATAATAATTTGGAACATGATTTTTTTGATTAAAAATAGTTACGTAACTGTTTTAAGTAACTATTTGAGATTTAAATATAAATTGTTTATATTCCAAATTTAATGGTTTACATGTGTTGCGTAACTTTTCTTTTGATTTTAAGGATTCAATTCTTATAAGTCTATTATTGACAATTTTATGGGTCATGATTTTTTTAATTAAAAATAGTTACGTAACTGTTTAAAGTAACTATTTGGGATTCAAAATATATACAGTTCATATTCAAAATTTAATGGGTTTAACTGTGTTGCGTAACTATTCTTCCGATTTTAAGGATTCATTTCTTATAAGTCTGTTATTGGGAACTTTATGGTTCATGATTTTTTTGATTAAAAATAGTTACGTAAACTGTTTTAAGTAACTATTTTGAATTCAAATATAGACAGTTCATATTCAAAACTGCAGTTTGTGGTAATTCTTGTACTATTTACTATGTTATAACTTTATGGTGTAACTGTTTTTGGTAATTATTTACAGTATAAGTTAATTGGGATTTTCATGATTTCATGCAGCAAGTTGAAGTGCAACGAGACATCTCATCCGATGAAAACATCCATCCATTCCTAATTAACTTTGTGAAGTGCAACGGGACATCACTTCATTCCTGATGAAGACATTAATAAAAAAATGAATGAAATTGTATCAATTCAAAAGGAAAAGAAAAAAATAATTACACAAAACAACATAAAAAAACATTAATACAAATGACTGAATTAATTAATCACACATTGGAAGAAAAACATAAACACAAAATAATTACAATATACATTATCAACCAAAAATAGACATTGGTTGAAAACTTTCATTCAAGAACAGTTATACTAAAATACAACTCTAATTTTTTCAACACAGTTACACAACAGTTACTATTTATATGAAAAACAATTACATCCATTAAAAATAGCTACACCCATTAAAAACCAAAATTGTCTTTTTTTTCAGCACAGTTACACAACAGTTACTGTCTATACAAAAAATAGTTACACCAATTAAAAACTAAAACAGTCTTTTTTTTTTTTCAACATATTTACACAACAGTTACTGTATATACGAAAAATAGTTACATCCATTAAAAATCATAGCAGTTTTTTTTCCCCTTCATCCCAACAACGAACAACTTGACCAAAAAAAAACAATATAAAACAAAAAATAATAAACCCAAAAACAAATTTTTTATCCCCTTCATTCCAACAACGACCAAACATACACAAAATCGAACATATAATTTCCCAAAAAAAAATGATCTAATTGCAGAAGAAATATAATTATTTTGTCTATACTAAAAATAGTCACACGCATAAGAAACAGTTACACCCATTTAAGATCAAAACAATTTTTCCCCCTATTTCAAGAAGAAACGAACATAAAACAAAAATCGAACATAGAAAATTCCCAAAAAGAAATGACCAAAAAAAGAAGAAATATAATTATGAATAACTCACCTTCAATCCGATGACGATGATTGGTATTTGTAATTCCTTTTTTAAAGAAAACCACCATCGAAGAAATAAATCGTCGTTGAAGAAGACTTAATAGTTGAACACGTTGAAGAAAACTTATCAGTTGAACACATACGTTTGATTCAAAAAAAATAAAAACAACAAATATGTAAAGATTACATATTTGTTTCTTAAAATAACTGTCAATAGATGCATAAATCTCTCAAAAAATTGTTCATTCAAAATTTAAAAATTAAAAAATATAACAAATATGTAATCTTTACATATTTATTTTCTAAAATAACTGTCAATCATGCTGCATAAAATAAGGAAGGGTGTTTAAGTAAAAAAGATTTTAATTCATTTGAATTTTGTACCTAAACATAAAAAATTTTATAAAAATTATACTTGAATAAACCACTTCCCCATACACTTGTACTTAAATAAGTATTGAAAATTGTATCTACACCTAAAAAAACCCCTTGTTTTTTTACCCATCAATCCAGCCTGCCCATTTTTGAAAACCACCCCCCATTAGGTTTTTTTTTTTTTTTTTTTTTGAACGGGCACAATCAACCCGCTTGATAATTTCATAATAAAATACACGAATAAAAAATTAAACCATTGAGAACAAAACGAATGATAAACAAGTCAGGTCTCTATACATGGGCTTATGCTTATTGTTGAAGTCGGACCTGGAGAAACTTAGAGACCATTGCCGGCCCGGAGACATGCCAACCAAACAAGATAAGCTATTGGGTTGGGCTATTTTTTCTTAATCCAATCAAACAGGCCACATGGGTTTTAATGGGTTTCTAAACAAATGGGCCTTGAACTGTGGACCAATCAAATGCGATATTTTGAAGCCAAGCCACGCTAGCTAAGAAGCAGACTTGGCGGACGTCAAGCAAATTCATAACCAATTTCGAGAGAGAGAGACATCTTACCTTCGGATGAGATTGCCAGGTAACAGCCTTCATTACTGATTCACCAAGCCAAACTAAACCGCTTCCCAATCGATAGTTTTCTAAGAGATCTCACGGAGAGGGAGATCACAACAAGCCCATCAACCGTTGCTCCGTCATCGTATCAATTACGTTCACGCTGAAGAGTTCGGTTCCAGGGTACACGTTCTTTAACTCGTTTCTCATTCTTTCTCAATTCCTGAGTATGAGACCTTATTGATTTGAATATCAATGGAAACTGCTGAACTTTGAAGTTTGAACATATTCATTTACCTTTTATCATGAGAATTAAGTGTCGGTTTAGGAATTTTATTTTGTGGAAATATAGGTTTAGGAGTTAGGTTTTCCGGAAAGAGGTGAAAATTTGGAAGCTATGAAGAGCCGGTCGCATCGGCTTCCGATAACGGACCCGCATGATGACTGGGTAGATGGTTCATGGACGGTGGATTGTGTGTGTGGTGTGAATTTTGACGATGGGGAAGAGATGGTTAATTGTGATGAGTGTGGCGTGTGGGTGCACACGCGGTGCTCTCGCTACGTCAAGAGTGAGAAATTATTTGCTTGTGATAAATGTAAGAGTAAGAACAGTAGGAACGATAGTGAAGAAACTGAGGTTGCACAATTGTTGGTTGAATTACCTACTAAAACATTGAGGATGGACAATCCTTACCCTTCGAATTGTCCTCCTCGGAGGCCGTTTAGGCTTTGGACTGATCTTCCGATGGAGGAGAGAGTGCATGTTCAAGGTATTCCAGGTGGTAACCCTAGTTTGTTCGGTGGGTTGTCGTCGGTTTTCAGCCCCGAGTTATGGAAGTGTACTGGGTATGTGCCCAAAAAGTTCAATTTTCAATATAGTGAGTTCCCTTGTTGGGATGAGAAGCTGGATGTTGATAGGAAATCCGCAGAAGAAAATGGAAATCCTGTTGATAAAGGGGCCGGTGTCTTATTCTCGTTGTCGAAAGAGAATGCCTTGCATACTCCTGTGGCTACTTTGTCTTGCATGGAAAAACAAGTTGATGAAGATGGCTCCAACTGGTTGGCACATTCGCATGATATGCAGAGGCGTGACTGTGAAGATGTTGATGTTAGGCAGCCACAGAATGATGTGAAGAAGGATAGAAGTTTGCTTCATCCTATTGTAGTTCATTATGGTAAACGTAAGAAAGAAGACCTGGGGACGGCCAAAGATCGAAGTGGAAAGAAGAAAGCCAGGACTGGTGATAGAGAGGCAGATTCAAAGAAGAAAGCTGCACATGCCCCCAAATCTGGTGATTTCATGAACTTTGTAATGCTTAAGATGCTTTGCTTCCTTTTTTCTAATATAAAATGGTTATTCAATTTATGTTTGGACTGCTAGTTGCTTCTTTTATGTTATTGATGTAAATGTTGTTGATGGATTAGTTCTTATTGTACATTACATACACGTGTTGATCCCCTATGTTTTTATTTTTATTTTTTATTTACATGACTAGTATCCACAGAACCAACTGATGCAAAACGATTGGAATTTTGTGAAGTCAGAGCTTTTAAGGGTCAAAAGATTGATGCTCAAGGTTGCAAGAATGGAAATTCATGTGATAATCACCTTGTGGACAAAGATGTTGGCAATTGTAAGAACAACCTAGCTTTTGCTGAGGAACCTTCAGAAGCCTTATCATCTGATGTGGGGAGATATAATTCTTCTAATGAAGCAAGACCAAAAGAAGACAGGGTGGAGCATCAAGTTCCTGTTAGGATTGAGGGTTTTCCTAAAACTGACGATTTTGTGGCGTCATCATTAGATCACAATGGGAGTGCTGCCATTAAAGAAGAGGTAGGGCTTGATGTGTCTTTAAAGCTAATTTACCCTATTTTTTTTTTCTTTTTCAAATTGTGTATAATAGATAGGCACGATGACAATTTGTCCAGGTTTCTGGCTTGTTTTCTCACCCTACTGAATACCACGTTAGGATTGATGATAAAAAAACATGGATTAATGAGGTATTAAAATCATAGCTTCTTATTAGCTCCTAAATTACTTTTTAATGTACCCCCTCCACTATTTATTAGATTCTTTTTGTATTGAAAACTTCCCCACCTCTCCACTAGGCAAATTACATTCTAACTACTTACAAATTCCGGGATGTATAAGACTTATCACACTTAGACGTGTGTGTGTGTGTGTATGCATGTGGAGGCCTGTTAAAATCCGACACGACACGATTAAGCGACACGAATTAAACAGGTTTTGGTAAGACCTTAACAGGTTCGGCTGATAAACGGGTTAACCCGCCAGACACATTTAATTAATGGGTCGTGTTCGGGTGAGACTTGTCAACCCGTTTATTCATTTAAAAAAATTAATATAATAATAAATTAATAATTATTTTAAAAAAATTTAGTCAATTTTAAAATAAAATATTAATTATATATAATTATACGGTAAATATGTCAAGAAAAATTTTACTTCTGAAAAATTAAGTACAGATTATTCACTTACCCCCTATGCAATGCTCGATGTGGGAACCTGGTTGAGGGTAAAAATTGAATTCAATAAAACAGACCCAATACCCTTCAATCTCTTTCTTGAAAGAACAGACCCAACCCCCTATTCCACAATAAACATTTGAGTTCTCAACAAATCTAAAGTCTAAATTCCAAAGAATCAAATCTAAAGACCCAATTCCAAAGAACATCTGAATTCTCTACAAATCTAAAGACCCAATTCCACAATGAAGAAAGCCACTGAAGCTGAAGCTTCATTCTTTGATTTCTGGGCTGATCGAGTTTGTTGGTAAGAGACGGTGAGTCGAAGGTGAAGACATGGATGTAGCAAAAGCTATCGTCATTTTTCACCTATTTCTGGTCGCAACACAACTACAGAGTATGGTCGAGGGTGGGTTTCTATGTCGTGTGCGAGATAGGAACCAGGAAGAAAAGACTTCAAGGAGCACAAACTTGCACAATGAACACAGTGAAAACTGTGGCTTAAATCCCACATCGACTAATTCAAATGAAGGAGACCTCACATGCCTATAAAAAGATGCAACTCCTTCCTTTAGTCATTAAACTTCTCATTTGCCTTTGCAAGTGGCAGCCAGCTGAAAATCTTTTAATTAAAAGAGTACAGTTGATGTGGGTAATTAATGGAATTTAAAATTTTAATAGGATAGTTTTTTCTGTGGGTTAAAATTTTAATAGAATTAAACGGGTTAAATGAGTCGTGTCGTGTTATCTATTTATTAAATGGTTCGTGTTTAGATTTTTTACCCGTTTATTAAATGTGTCGTGTACGGGTTTACATATTTGTCACCCGTCACCTGTTTAACCCGACACGTAACCGTTTAACCCAACACGTTTGACACCCCTATGCATGTGTACACACACGACGCACATATATATTTATATATGGTTGCATGTTTGTGTTATATATACTGTATGTGCATTGTATATTTGTAATACCCATAGACAGATAATTCCTGCGTCACCTCTTCTAGTGCTACTTAATTTTTGCTGATGTTTTCTCGTAATATTGTTATTAGGTTGTTGGTAATGCACTTGATAATATGAATGATAAGGGGGAAGTTTCTAGAAGTAGTGGCCTTGACTTGCAGAAAACAGAGCATCTTGTTGAAGATCAGGCAACGACTGCACCCAAAGGCAAGGAAAATCATTATTTGCAAGAAATAAATGTTGAGATGTCTCCAAGTTCCTTACAGCCTGAAGTCAAAGTGAAAGCAGAAGTCGAACTTGATAATACTACAGGGGTCTCTATTGTGACACTGTCACCTCCTAATGATGTAAAATTGGATGGCGTGAATCCCTTGGCCCAACATGTAGGGATTTCTGCTGATCAATTGTCTGAAAATTCTAAAATGGATGATGATGCCACAGCTAGTTTGCAATTCAGTGTCCATAAAGTGCAAGATACTGACAGGTTTATGGCAAAAGTTGGTGATTCACAAGCAGATGGAGCTGATGCATCAGTCAATGATCCCTATCAAGCTATATGTCATTTGTCAGGCGCAGAAAGTTCCATGGCGGTGTGGAAAAGTTCTTCTGAATTGAAATATGGTTTAAGACCTGCTGAAGAGACATTGAAATCAGGGAGCACAGTCTTATGTCCTCCAGCAAAATCCAGTCCGATTAAAATGGTAGTATCCATGGGAAAATCCTCTCCAACTTTGTCGGCCAATTTGATTTCTAAATCCTCGGTTTCTGATAGACGTAGGCCTGTAAGTGTTCAAAATCATAATTCTAGTGCTAAACAGCAGGGAACGTATGATGGCAGTGTCAGTAGTAAGAAAGACAATGCCTTGAATGATTTGGTTAGAGATGGAGATAGTTGTGAAAGGGCAAAAAAAAATGTGAAAGAGTATTCAAAAACTTCTGTCAGTTCTATACCGAAAACAGCACACTCAATCAAGTTCTCACATGCTTCTGTATCTAAGAAAACCTTGTCTGATTCAAAGCATCCTTTGGTTTCTTCATCTTCTAAAGCATCATCAGCCCAGAACATTGCAGCTGCTCCGGACTATCGAGAGTTGGGCTGTTCATCGCAAACTGATAGTGCTTCGCATGTACAAAATAAGAGTACAGCCTCAAATTTACCCCACAGAGGTGAAAAAACTAACCAGTTAAATTGCCAGCCATCATCCAAGATGAACCATGCAGCACCAATGCACCCGCCTGCTCCTTCAAACTCCCCTGCTACACTGAGCGATGAAGAGGTGGGACTGAACTAGCATTTTAATAATGAATGACTTTTTCACATCCCATCACCAGTTTTTAACTTTGTGGAGTTTAATGCAGCTTGCTCTACTTTTGCATCAAGAACTTAACAGTTCTCCAAGAGTTCCTCGAGTGCCACGCATGCGTCAAGCTGGTAGCTTACCTCAATTAACTTCTCCAACTGCTACGAGCATGCTAATGAAGCGGACATCTAGTTCTGGAGCAAAAGATCACGGTTTGGTAAGCTGCCTTGGGTTCTTATGTTTTGTAGCCCTTGGAAATGTAGGCTGTGTGCTATATCTTGACCNTCCACAGAACCAACTGATGCAAAACGATTGGAATTTTGTGAAGTCAGAGCTTTTAAGGGTCAAAAGATTGATGCTCAAGGTTGCAAAAATGGAAATTCATGTGATAATCACCTTGTGGACAAAGATGTTGGCAATTGTAAGAACAACCTAGCTTTTGCTGAGGAACCTTCAGAAGCCTTATCATCTGATGTGGGGAGATATAATTCTTCTAATGAAGCAAGACCAAAAGAAGACAGGGTGGAGCATCAAGTTCCTGTTAGGATTGAGGGTTTTCCTAAAACTGACGATTTTGTGGCGTCATCATTAGATCACAATGGGAGTGCTGCCATTAAAGAAGAGGTAGGGCTTGATGTGTCTTTAAAGCTAATTTACCCTATTTTTTTTTTCTTTTTCAAATTGTGTATAATAGATAGGCACGATGACAATTTGTCCAGGTNTACAATGGGAGTGCTGCCATTAAAGAAGAGGTAGGCCTTGATGTGTCTTTAAAGCTAATTTACCCTATTGTTTTTTTCTTTTTCAAATTGTGTATAATAGATAGGCACGATGACAATTTGTCCAGGTTTCTGGCTTGTTTTCTCACCCTACTGAATACCACGTTAGGATTGATGATAAAAAAACATGGATTAATGAGGTATTAAAATCATAGCTTCTTATTAGCTCCTAAATTACTTTTTAATGTACCCCCTCCACTATTTATTAGATTCTTTTTGTATTGAAAACTTCCCCGCCTCTCCACTAAGCAAATTACATTCTAACTACTTACAAATTCCGGGATGTATAAGACTTATAACACACAGACGTGTGTGTGTGTGTGTATGCATGTGTAGGCCTGTTAAAATCCGACACGACACGATTAACCGACACGAATTAAACAGGTTTTGATAAAACCTTAACGGGTTCGACTGATAAACGGGTTAACCCGCCAGACACGTTTAATAAATGGGTCGTGTTCGGGTGAAACTTGTCAACTTGTTTATTCATTTAAAAAAATTAATATAATAATAAATTAATAATTATTTTTAAAAAATTAGTCAATTTTAAAATAAAATATTAATTATATATAATTATACGGTAAATATGTAAAGAAAAATTTTACTTCTAAAAAATTAAGTACAGATTATTCACTTACCCCCTATGCAATGCTCGATGTGGGAACCTGGTTGAGGGTAAAAACTGAATTCAATAAAACAGACCCAATACCCTTCAATCTCTTTCTTGAAAGAACAGACCCAACCCCCTATTCCACAATAAACATTTGAGTTCTCAACAAATCTAAAGTCTCAATTCCAAAGAATCAAATCTAAAGACCCAATTCCAAAGAACATCTGAATTCTCTACAAATCTAAGGACCCAATTCCACAATGAAGAAAGCCACTGAAGCTGAAGCTTCATTCTTTGATTTCTGGGCTGATCGAGTTTGTTGGTAAGAGACGGTGAGTCGAAGGTGAAGACATGGATGTAGCAAAAGCTATCGCCATTTTTCACCTATTTCTGGTCGCAACACAACTACAGAGTATGGTCGAGGGTGGGTTTCTGTGTCGTGTGCGAGATAGGAACCAGGAAGAAAAGACTTCAAGGAGCACAAACTTGCACAGTGAACACAGTGAAAACTGTGGCTTAAATCTCACATCGACTAATTCAAATGAAGGAGACCTCACATGTCTATAAAAAGATGCAACTCCTTCTTTTAGTCATTAAACTTCTCATTTGCCTTTGCAAGTGGCAGCCAGCTGAAAATCTTTTAATTAAAAGAGTACAGTTGATGTGGGTAATTAATGGAATTTAAAATTTTAATAGGATAGTTTTTTCTGTGGGTTAAAATTTTAATAGAATTAAATGGGTTAAATGAGTCGTGTCGTGTTATCTATTTATTAAATGGTTCGTGTTTAGATTTTTTACCCGTTTATTAAATGTGTCGTGTACGGGTTTACATATTTTTCATCCGTCACCTGTTTAACCAGACACGTAACCGTTTAACCCAACACGTTTGACACCCCTATGCATGTGTACACACACGACGCACATACATATGTATATATGGTTGCATGTTTGTGTTATATATACTGTATGTGCATTGTATATTTGTAATACCCATAGACAGATAATTCCTGCGTCACCTCTTCTAGTGCTACTTAATTTTTGCTGATGTTTTCTCGTAATATTGTTATTAGGTTGTTGGTAATGCACTTGATAATATGAATGATAAGGGGGAAGTTTCTAGAAGTAGTGGCCTTGACTTGCAGAAAACAGAGCATCTTGTTGAAGATCAGGCAACGACTGCACCCAAAGGCAAGGAAAATCATTATTTGCAAGAAATAAATGTTGAGATGTCTCCAAGTTCCTTACAGCCTGAAGTCAAAGTGAAAGCAGAAGTCGAACTTGATAATACTACAGGGGTCTCTATTGTGACACTGTCACCTCCTAATGATGTAAAATTGGATGGCGTGAATCCCTTGGCCCAACATGTAGGGATTTCTGCTGATCAATTGTCTGAAAATTCTAAAATGGATGATGATGCCACAGCTAGTTTTCAATTCAGTGTCCATAAAGTGCAAGATACTGACAGGTTTATGGCAAAAGTTGGTGATTCACAAGCAGATGGAGCTGATGCATCAGTCAATGATCCCTATCAAGCTATATGTCATTTGTCAGGCGCAGAAAGTTCCATGGCGGTGTGGAAAAGTTCTTCTGAATTGAAATATGGTTTAAGACCTGCTGAAGAGACATTGAAATCAGGGAGCACAGTCTTATGTCCTCCAGCAAAATCCAGTCCGATTAAAATGGTAGTATCCATGGGAAAATCCTCTCCAACTTTGTCGGCCAATTTGATTTCTAAATCCTCGGTTTCTGATAGCCGTAGGCCTGTAAGTGTTCAAAATCATAATTCTAGTGCTAAACAGAAGGGAACGTATGATGGCAGTGTCAGTAGTAAGAAAGACAATGCCTTGAATGATTTGGTTAGAGATGGAGATAGTTGTGAAAGGGCAAAAAAAAATGTGACAGAGTATTCAAAAACTTCTGTCAGTTCTATACCGAAAACAGCACACTCAATCAAGTTCTCACATGCTTCTGTATCTAAGAAAACCTTGTCTGATTCAAAGCATCCTTTGGTTTCTTCATCTTCTAAAACATCATCAGCCCAGAACATTGCAGCTGCTCCGGACTATCGAGAGTTGGGCTGTTCATCGCAAACTGATAGTGCTTCGCATGTACAAAATAAGAGTACAGCCTCAAATTTACCCCACAGAGGTGAAAAAACTAACCAGTTAAATTGCCAGCCATCATCCAAGATGAACCATGCAGCACCAATGCACCCGCCTGCTCCTTCAAACTCCCCTGCTACACTGAGCGATGAAGAGGTGGGACTGAACTAGCATTTTAATAATGAATGACTTTTTCACATCCCATCACCAGTTTTTAACTTTGTGGAGTTTAATGCAGCTTGCTCTACTTTTGCATCAAGAACTTAACAGTTCTCCAAGAGTTCCTCGAGTGCCACGCATGCGTCAAGCTGGTAGCTTACCTCAATTAACTTCTCCAACTGCTACGAGCATGCTAATGAAGCGGACATCTAGTTCTGGAGCAAAAGATCACGGTTTGGTAAGCTGCCTTGGGTTCTTATATTTTGTAGCCCTTGGAAATGTAGGCTGTGTGCTATATCTTGACCCGTTTACTAGTCTAATGTTTAATGCTCTTCTTAGGTTCCTAGAAGAAAAAGCAAGGATTTAGCAAAAGACGGGCCACGAAGTTATCGCGATCCTGATGATGAAGCTAAGAAATTGGATAGAGTAGCTTCTTCGCTTGATCAGAGAAAACATGATTCAGCATGCTCAGCAGGTGCTGTTACCAAGAGGGAGACGGACTATGGGCCACCAAAAGAAGTGCACTCTGTCATGAAGAGTATCCCTCCTGCCTCTACTGCAAGCAGTGGTCCATCTTCCTCCACTGAGGTTAATGAACAGAATTTGTCATCCACTCGCAACTCACCCCAAAATGCCTCTGACGATGATGTTGATACAGTGGGTCGTCATGCCCATCGCACTTTACCTGGTTGTTGCCTTTCTGAGTTGTTCAATCTTTTAGATATTATGTTTCAAAGCTTCCCTGAAATGGTTCCAACTTTGAAGTATTACTTTGGGAGATGTGTATTCTTACAGGCTTGCTTATTTATTTGTTTAATCATAGGCTTGCTTGCTGAGATCATGGGTAAGGGCAAGCGCATGACATATGAAGAACTCTGTAATGCAGTTCTGCCAGTATGGTTTCTTCTCTCCCGCAGTGTGTCTTCCTCCCTTGATTACTTTCTTTCTCTTGCTTGGAGAGAGAGATACTACTACTCATTTGTGTTCATTTATTGCTTTCCCTCTGCAGCACTGGCCTCACTTGAGGAAGCATAATGGAGAGCGGTATGCATATTCAAGTCACTCACAGGCTGTTCTTGATTGTCTGAGGAATCGAAATGAATGGGCTCGGTTGGTTGATCGTGGTCCCAAGGTATACCATTGAAACCTTTGATAATAGCTTTATTGCTTATGCATCAGCATCAGAGTTTGGTTGTGGCGCACCCCAATGCCATGTGTTGAAATGTGCACTGGTTACCTTTTAACCATATTAAACATTTTAACAATGCTTACCTTTTAACCATATTAAACATTTAACCACCCAGTTACATTTCAATCACAATAAGCATTTTAATCACTTACTTACATTTTAGCCATGGTAAAAAGAAAAAAGCCTGCTTTGTATGGGGGAACCCTACTTATGTCTATATGATACAGTTTTCTCTAGCTTGATTGTGACAAGCACCAGCAGAATGGCTGTTTTGTGGAAGCTATATATGAGGCCAAAGGTATTGTGGCAAAGTTGGTAAAATGCGGCAAGACATCTAATGGGTGGGGACCGTGGGGTGGGTTTTGGGGTTAGAGTCTTAATGCTATCCATCAATTAAAAAATGAGTAAACTACACATATGACTCTTAAACTATGAACCTTGTGTCAAGTGAGCCTTTCTGACCGCAAATCTAATGGAAAGTGGCGAAGTGTGTACACAAATGAGTCGCGGCCCGGTTACGTGATCGGCACACTCAACGAGAGAAGGGCGACTTAATTGACACAAGGGTCATAGTTAGAGCACCATAGGTGTAGTTTACTCTTAAAAAATTGAAGCTGATGCATGTGTACTAAGCAACGTGAGCGAATTGTGGACAGCTTACTTAGCAAGTCATAAATATTGGGAAACAATTCTACTGCCAATGATTATGTATGTACTACCTGCTCAAACTATATTATCCAGGAAACGTAGTCTACCCAGAAAAAAGAATGATATGCTCGTGTAGGTTTGTTAGTGCGAGTCCAGGACCATACTACGGTATACTTTTATCTGTTCCTGCGACGAATGTAGGTACCTCTGGTCCAGATTGGCTGGAATTGGTAGAGATGGATTTCATTCAGAACCAGTTTCAAGCTGTTAATTAATCATGCTAACATAGATGTTGAAATCAGTTTTTGATTCTACTGTCAAGGATTATGTATGTACTGCCTGCTTAAACTATATTATCCAGGAAACATAAGAGTACCAAGAAAAAAAAAATGGTGCTGGTGAAGGTTTGTTAGTGCGAGTCCAGGACCATACTACAGTACACTTTTATCTGTTCCTGCGACGAATGTAGGTACCTCTGGTCTAGATTGGCTGGAACTGGTAGAGATGGCTTTCATTCAGAACCAATTTGAATNATGCATGCTTGTGCACGGCACTTAGTGGTGTGGCCAACGTTGTTGTATGGTTCAAAGACTCAGCCTGACGGCCCCCATTGACCTGTGATTGGGTTCTTGTCAGTGATGTACATCCATTTTTAACAAAAACCTTTTGACAGCTTTGCTAGTGGTAGGCAGTGGTGGTCTAGTGTTTTACGGCTACTGCTTGATGAATGGCAATGCCAATTTTGATGTGGAATGTGTAATAAAGCTAGTGTACATATTTATTGCATTTTCCCTGAAACCTGCTGTTAGAGTGCCAGTAGTTTTTTGAATAGAAGTCATTAAGTAGTCTAAATTTAGAATCAGCGTCGAACCCCGACTTGTTCACCATGTAAGGGCTGTTAATTACCTCAGTTTATTTGCTTCTATTTCTGTGTTTTTTTTTTTTTTCTCTGCCAGCGTGATCTTCGTTCATTATGGTTTACTTTTCTCTCTCTGAAAAGTAAGCTGCTCAACTATTTGTTTCAATTACAGATGTGTTTGACCAAATCAAGAAGTTGGGCTGTAAGGGCATTTTTGGTTTGTGTATAATATGGAAAGGAATTGAATAGCTTATTCCATTTTAAGCCACCAGCAATTCACTGTATGTGTTGCACGTGAATAATTTTTATATACAAAGTATTAATAAAAAATATTAGGTTTATATGTACATATATTAAATATTATTTTAAATTTATTAAAATTATATTTTTATTGCTCGTATTATATTATAGAATTTAAAAAATATTGTCTGTTTCTATTGATATGTTATAGTAATTATAAGAAAAAAGATAAAAAAATAATTTATTTAAAATTCATATGATNAAAAAATATTATCTGTTTCTATTGATATGTTATTGTAATTATAAGAAAAAAAGATAAAAATAATTTATTTAAAATTCATATGATTAAGTTTCATCTAATAATTTATTAAATAAAATAAAATAAAAATAATTGTCAAAATTCTAATTAATGTTTACTATAATTAGAAATTAGTCAGGTCAACAGGGATAAAATATAGGGTTGATAATATTTTTAGACTCTAAAATATATTTTTTTTATCAGTTTAGTCTTTAATATATAAATTTTATCAATTTGGTTCTTAAAATATTCATTTTTTGTTTAAATGGCCCCTAACCAGATGATTTATTAAGTTTTTTGATTGAAGTGTGTCATTCGTTTAGATAGTATCACGTAATCAGCACGTGATCATTTCTGTCCAAAACTTAATAGATTGTCCGTATACGGATCATTTAAACATTAACTAAATATTTTAGAAACAAAATTGATGCAATGAGAACCAAATTGATAAAATATACATATTTTACTGACTAAAAGTGCTATTAACTCTAAAATATAATGTACGACTCTATAATATAAATTTTAAAAGAATATTAAAATTTTAAAATTCAAGTTTTACTTAAAAATTTAATACAATTTTTTTTTATATAAACTCTTAATAAAATATGAAAAGTTTACTGTGATTAAAGAATTATGTTGATTTAATATAAATTATTTTAAAAAACTACATAAAAGATTATTTTTTATCTTAAAAATGAAATTGTTGAAATTTTGGATAAAAAAAAATACACATATGTAAGCATAATATTATTTTTATATTTGAAATGAGTTATATTAGATTAATGAAGTTTTTGAAGATTTTTTGAATGTTTGTAGTCAATTAAAAAGTTTCATAAATATTGATATTTATACATAGTAAATAGAAAATTAAAAGAGATGCTGAGGTAATTTAGAGATTTAAACATATAAGTTAATGATGATAATTTAGATAATTAACTACAAAAAAATAGTCTCTTATAAGAATAAAATATTGAATAAAAAGTTTTTCATGTTAAGGCAAAAATTTCATTCTTTATTAGTAGTATAAATGGAAAAAAATACATATATATAGACATAATATTATTTTTATATTTGAAAAGATTAATGATCTATTAATAGAGTTTTTGAACACTTTATTGAAAACTATAATAATTCATATATTTTTTTTAAGGGTAATGTAATTAATTAAAAATTTTCATAAATTGACATTTATGCAAAAATAATAGTAGATTAAAAGAAATGTTAAAGGGTAATTTGAAGATTTAAATACATAAGGATATGATTATAATTTAGATATTTAACTATGAAGAGATAGTGTGGTATTTAAACTTCTTTGTAAAGGTAAAATAGTAAATCAAAAATTTTTCACTTAATATTAGTATTATAAATATAGATATAGGATAGATATAGATAGATAGTGGTTGTAGTTATGGATTAATCATTTTTCTATTGTATCATGTTTATTGTAAGGTTAGTATGAAGTGTGAATTTATTATTATTCTAATATCAATATTATGAATGGATGAGATATTAATGTATGATATTAAGTTCAAAAGTAAAAGTTTATTATTTTAGATATTAATAACAAAAATCATATTTTACTTAATATCACGTGATATAGGGTATTAGTTTATACCAAACACAGGGTATTAGATGATGATGTACAAATTGGTATTGTGCAAGATCAACAGTCAAATTTATGAATGAGTGTAATTAATGAGCAGTAAATAGAACAATCTATGGCAGAACAATAAATATGAAATCAATACAGAGATTTATAGTGGTTCAGTCCGGGTGACTTACTCCACTCTTTGGGACGGCAGCGATGGTCGCAAATTTTTATTGATGAATAAAAGGCACGAGGAGAGTTTATTCTAAGAGAGTTACAATGCTTTTAGGAGAGGGAGAGGGAGAGGTAGAAAGAGAGAGCAATTTGTGTAAAGATCTAAAGGTGTAGAAGTCTCAAGGTGGTGTCAAAATTTTAAGGTGATGCCCTTTATGTAAAGAGGACTTACATTATATAGGCTTAGTAAGGCAGTGAGACGGTGACGTGGGGGAGAAGACTTTTACTATTTTGGTAAGTACAATTATGGTAGGATTAGATCTCCGAGCATATCATGATATTCTTTCCTCGTGCTCCTATTCCTTCAGAAGGAGGATTCTGAGCTGGATCTCCTGAGTTGAGTTGAACTTCTGAGTTGGGTTGGACTTGAATTGGAGTGGTAAAGTCAAGAGGGCGAAGGACTTTATGAGGTTGCGTGGAGTATGGGACAAAGGGGGGAAAAGATCCCCTTGGGGTAACCCCACTTGGGCGGCGCCCCTTGGGGTATTCCCTTGAGGGTGTCCCCCTTGGACTCCTCCTTGATTTTGACTTTTTTCTTGACTTGTGCTCCTCTTTGACTTGTTGACTTGGGCTCTGAGATGACGTGGACCCCTCTTGATAAATTAAGTCTGACCTAATTATTTTTGAGCTCATCATTAGACATGACCCCTTTGATTCGGGCTGATACTAAAATATTTTTAATACCTTATCTTATAATTAGATAAAAACATAAAATTAAATGATGATTGGAGTAATTTAGTCTGATTGATATCATTTTTTAATACCTCTACCTTAGAGATGATGCCCATTAATTACTTGCTTTTAAAATAATGATAAAGAATTATTTGAGATTCACTTATAGGTGCGATGAAGCTTTAGTGGCAGGTGGAGAGGCAGCAGGGTGAAGCAGAGGTCTGGGATTGTTGATCCTTTTCGCCTCATGCAGGAAAGGAATAGATCGTTTGAAGAGGTTGATTGCTTACCTTACCCGTTTCCTTTTCCTTTTTTCCAATGAAAACCCTTATTCTTGTGGCTGTGGATGAAGAGTCCATGGAATATCCGAATCTCACTTATTAGTACAGGTGTCTATTCTTCAGTCATGTATGTTTCCCCCATTCAAACGCTGTCCAACTTGCACCTTGAAAATGTATAAAATTGATTAATCGAGTATAAACTATTAGGTCAATTATTGTAATTAGCAGGAATTTGTACGCAATTAGTCGTGATTGCAAAAAGTGTGTTAAAGAAAAAAGAGATACGAAATTAAACATTCTAGTCCTGAGGGACAGCTCTCATTATCAATCTTTGCTAATTGGAAAACTTACTATACAATCAAATTAATACAATAATTCACATTTATTTTTNTGTCACAAGCTCAATTCTTGTATTTATGAACTAGTTCATTTTTCTTATTTCTTGTGACGAGTGGTATATATGTTAGAAGAGCGGAGAAGACCCTCTAGTCTCTCTCTGTCTCTCTCTCAATCTATCTACATACATATATAAATATATATATATATATATAATTCGTATTCTTGTCCTTTTGTTGAATTGACAACATCCACTAAAAAATATTCGAGGGCTGCGACCCCTTTTGACACAATGTGGACTGGGTTTTGATGTTCTGACTAAAATTGAGAGGGAAAAAATATAAGTGGAGATCTCACTAGCCAAAAATGAGAAATCAGAGAAGAAAACAGGAGACTAAACAGATGTGAACATTTGAGAAATAATAAAGATTGAGGAGTGTAAATGTAGGATAGAGCTAAATATACATTATTTTTTGGTTTCAAACTATGACTTTTCCTCTTTCTATCAGTAGTTATTTTGGCGAAATGTAGAGTTAATGCCTAGCACTGAAAATGTTTTTTACTTTTATGCTCCTTCAGTTATCATGTGGTTCCTTGTGTGTTATTTTTTCCATGTGATCTGTAATCATCTAAGACCATCTTTCAATTATCAAGAGGTCATATTGGTTCAGTGTGCTGATTGTATGACTGGTCTCTTCAATGCATTTTGCGTTGAAGATTGTTGTTTTTTTTTCTTTAANACCCTTATTCTTGTGGCTGTGGATGAAGAGTCCATGGAATATCCGAATCTCACTTATTAGTACAAGTGTCTATTCTTCAGTCATGTATGTTTCCCCCATTCAAACCCTGTCCAACTTGCACCTTGAAAATGTATAAAATTGATTAATCGAGTATAAACTATTAGGTCAATTATTGTAATTAGCAGGAATTTGTACGCAATTAGTCGTGATTGCAAAAAGTGTGTTAAAGAAAAAAGAGATACGAAATTAAACATTCTAGTCCTGAGGGACAGCTCTCATTATCAATCTTTGCTAATTGGAAAACTTACTATACAATCAAATTAATACAATAATTCACATTTATTTTTCTAATTAGAATTTTAGTTAGATTTCTCATTGATTTTTAAGTTGTATAATAACTTGATAACTTATTAACAATATATCCATTTTAATCTTATTAAGAAAAAAAAATTAATTCTTTGACCAAATTTTTACTCCTTACACGGAACAAATTCTAAATCATCCTTCCACAAGAGAAAAATTCAACGGTGAGGATTAATCCTATCCTATATGTTTAATGAGGACATTATAATTTGCGAAATAATAATTTAAAAATGAGCAATGCTACATGGACTTAAAAAATAGACTTGATAATTAGAATCATTGATTTCACTGTGGATCCCAATATTTATTGAAATTCATTACCTCTTCAATAATCGAGGTTATTAAGTTTACTCTTTAAAAATTATATAAATATATTAATAATAGTAAATATTAATAGCATTACTACTTAGCACTGATTCTCAAAAAGACGGCCCGTAAAAAAAGACGGTAAAACATTTCGTTGGTTGACTGGTATCATCATCTCCTGTGCCCATGGCGTGGCATCAAAACCAAACCAAATCAAGTCGTCCTGCAATCTAGGGTTCCTCATCCCAAAATCTTACATTGTCCAATCCACACACAAACACACACACACACACACACTCTCTCTCTCTCTTCGTCTTCCCAAATTATTTTACATACATTCTCTTCAACACTCTTTCGTTTTGCCTCTTCGCATTCGCTTCTCCTGATTTACGGTAAGTCTAATTTTTAGCAAAAATGCAGACAGAATAATAATCACTGTGACCAAAAGCTACTTTCTATTTCATTCAATTTTCAATTTGATTTATGCTTTGGAACTTGTGTTTCAATCTCTGGATGATTTGACCAGCGATTTCCAGACATACCTCGTTTCAGATCTTTGCCTGATGCTATATATTTGTATCCACCATGACGATACCTGATCCGGTCTATTTAATGGAGAATGGATCAATTGAATTACCATGCACGCCGGAGGAAGAGAAGCGGATCGTAACTGAGTTAACCAAAAAAGCGGAGTCTAATTTGAAACAAGGCAACTTGTACTATGTCCTTTCCAACAGGTAATCTTCGCTATACAGCAGTTGATTATGCAGGTTCCTTTTGTTTACTTGTTCACGCATTTTAATTCAATATATACATGTATATGTATGTATCTTTATTTATATATGCACTATATGTAATGCCAGGACCGTTGATATACTTTTGGGAACTTAAGCCACTCTTACAGGTTCCATTATCATCTATAGGCGAAAAAACTATCTTCATTTGAAGCATCCGAGCTTAGGTTCTAGCTCTGTTCTATTATGCCATAAGTGGATCATCCAGTTCAATATGTAATCTCATGATTTGTTGGTCTATAACCAGGTTTGAGTTGATAGTGACATACATATGGTGTATTTGCATTATGTGTAATCTAATAGATTTTTATCCATCCCAAATGCTCACATAAAATCCAATGTATATAAAATTATGAACCATTGATACGGATATGGCAAAACCTAAAAAGAATAGAATACCGGTACGGATAGGATACATCTATAATAATTTTTTTTAGTTTTTATTATTCAATTTTCACTTATAATTATAAAGTCACAAGTCAGACACTTCTATTGGAAATATATAACAAAAAACTTGGTCACAATAAAGTAATAGCTCTATCATGGAAAAGGCAAACATTAACAATAATAGCAAATCAACAGAATAATAAAAGTAACAAGAAGAACATCACAAACAACCGTATCAAATAAAATCGAACAAAACAACAAATCAGTGGCAATAACAACAAAATCAACCATAGTGCAATTCATTGGCTTAGACCACTGGAGAAATTCACTACACATTTGTTTAGTTAATCAAGTCAAATAGAGTACTTGAGAATCTAAAACCCAATTCCAATGATGCGTGCTGAGACAGACAAATGAAAAATAAAATCTGATGGTGTATGAGTAGTGCTCCAGTCATGAGTCAAAGGACCAATGTGTGTGTTTATAAGTACTAATCGCAGTGCACCTTGTCCACCATGTTGTTGGTACAGAAACCTTAATCACAAAAGGAACGGACACATGGTGATATGGGTATATATAAACCCTAGCTTGGTGGGCATAGGAGAGAGCGGGACTCAGAGAGGGAGAGAAGAGAGGAGAATTGTGTGCCCTAACAGTAGATAAACACGGGCAGAGGAGGACAGAAGCGAAAAAGTTAAGAGGGGTAGACGTTTTGATTCTTTAATTTGGATGGACCGTTTATATTACTTTTTCATAATATTTGCAAATAAGTCCCTCGACAGTTTTTGATTTAAAAACACACTTTCTTTATTTACCCTGGTGCCCTTGACTTAAAAATCATAAATTATAAATAAGACCCATTGTATCCGTCAACATATCCCAACCGTATCCTTGTGTATCCAGGAGTATCCCAGAAGTATTTGAATACAAAAATTAATTATTTTAATTGTAGGATACGTATCAAAAACATTTGATATGTATCCTGTCGTATCGGATGCGTATCCATATCCGATACAGATGCGTATCCATATTCGATATGTATTTGATAAGGNGTGTGAACATTATTGTCTGCACTCTGCAATATGTGAGTAAGATAAAACAACAAAAGAGCAGGTCATATGGCCTCCTTATAAGTCCTTGTCATTATTGTGAGTTGAAACTCTCTCTCTCTCTCCCCCTCCCCCTCCCCCTCTCCCTCTCCCTCTCCCTCTCCTCTTTATTCTTTTCATCGTGAAAATTGATGTAGCATTGGGTTATTAATATTATCATGATAAATATCAATTCTGTTGGCGAATTACGTATCATAAAATAACTACACACTCTGCTTTTAGAAGCAGATATGACTTTGTTAACACACTGGCAAATACTACATCATAATTTCCAATCATATTACTGGTATACACCTTGATTTTTATTCGTTTCTAAATTTCTTGTTTTGTGCAAATTCATTTGGGCAATATGGCTCTCAAGTTTTAGCGTGACTTTGTTATGCCCTTGTTTTTGTATGTTTATCATCCCTTTGTATTTCTTATATGCATAGGTACAAAGGAGGACCGACATTACCTAGGAAGATGATTTCATTGGGTGTTAACAACAGTTTTAGTGTAGAGGTTTTCCCTCTATGTCTTAAGATAATTGATTCCAAGGACAAAAGCCAGTCAGTTATAAGGTTAAGTAAAAAGGTATTATCTACTCTATGTCCTCTGTTAATTCCCTTGTAGATTCTACTATTATGTGTATTATATATCCAATCAAGGATAAACTAATAGTGGGGCTAATTTCTAATCTTACAGCCAGTAATACACATCCCTTTGCTTTTGTATTCAAGGCATTGGTTTCTCTGGAATTGAAATCAGCAGAACATGTACGCCAACACAATGTTTTATGTTTCCTTGTTTTCTAATTAATCATGAAATATAGATTCGATGAGCGCTTCTTTATACAAATTGTCTTTGCAGATATAATGTAATGTTGACCTTCTGTGAGTTTACTCATCAAGGACCCTGTTGTTAACAATATACATCTTATTTTAGTAACATTTGGACATGGTGTGCTAAGAGTAGAAGTTAGCTGGAACAGTGACATAATATTGCCTTTTTTTTCATGTGTGTGCTGTTGCCGTGCATGCATTCACTGGAATGTATTGGTTCACCTATTCACAAAAAGAGGGAAACATGAAAATGAACCAACTTCAGTTGATGAAGTTGATTTGTTTCTCTGTTCGGATTGGTAAAATCAGCGAGGCCTCTAGATATTTCCTTGTCAACTTGATGTACATATTTCATCTCCTTTTTATTTGGCTGGACTCTACTTACAAGTCTTAACAAATGTAAAAAGGATGTGAACACATTGAACTTAAAGTTTCTTGGATGGAATAATGAGTACTAGCTGGTATTATTTTGTAGTTGCTTTCTTTATTTGACTTTGGTAAAGATCCATTCCTTGTAATAATATTGGGAAGGGGGTTAATTATTAAAAGACAATTCTTTCATTTTTTCTTATTCTCTCTTTTCCTTTGCCTGATTTCCTTGTAAATGGAATTTTTTTTTTCTTTCTTATTATGTATCATGCATTTTCTTACCAAGTCAATCCATTTTAGGCTTCTTTACATGAGCTTTATGAGAAGGTGTGTGCACTTAAAGGAATACAGCCAGAGGAGGTGTGTTACCTAATTCTTGTCTGTGCAAAATGTTCTTCAGATTTTTTCCATTAAAGATATTATCCTGAAGGAATTTTTTCTTTCTCTTTTTCCCTTTAAAATTCCAACAGGCACAAATCTGGGATTATTTCAATAAACAGAAACATGCAGTGTTAGTTGATTCAAACCAAACCTTGGAGGAATCTAGTTTGCAGATGGACCAAGATGTGAGTATTTCAGATAACATATACATTGTGGACATGGTTCAAATGTGGAAAAGAAGTTTTATACTGTACTTATTGGTACGATCAATTTATCTTTACTAAAATAACGTGCTGTTAAGTGCCTTGATATGGTACATCGGGGGTTGGTGCAAGATATAGAAATAAACCGGTGGCCTAATAATCCAGCGAGAATCAAGAAGTAAAAGGGAGAACAAGGGGTGAAATCTTCTATGGTTCAAAGCCACCCAAGGGAGCTGATATTTTTGGTTGATAAGTGCGGTTGCTCCTACGGTCAAGGATTTTAACTGTACTAGTTGGGGATCTGTGTGCCTAGCTCCCTTCTCTAATACCTGGGATGAATAACAGGCGGAATTAGGTTGCACTGCATTGGCATATACTATCCTGAATGGGAATACATTTTTTGAATTTGATACAAAAACACAAATTTTTGAAATTCACTGATCATTGACTAATCTTTGGAAATTCATAGATGGATTGTTCAAACCAAAAATAGGAGGTATAAATAAATCATAAATAGTGTGTGACGACCAGGCCGGGGTTTTCGCCACAGACCTACCTTTTCACGTCTACATCAAATGTTACCACCAGTAACCTGTTACAGTAAATTTTATTGTTCTAAGGGCTCCTACCAGTCTGTCACAACTCTTTGCCAGCCTCGATAATGAGTATGGAATTTGAAAAAGAACATAGCATTAGGTTCTTGACTTCTTGAATAATTCAACTTTTCTTTCATGTTGGCTCAAGAATAACAAAAGCATATAACCCAAAACCAATGAAAAAGGTCTTTGTATTTTAATTTTTCTTCTTAATGTCATACACATCTTAACAGTGCATCTTAACTAGTTTTGCTTAGTAAATGTACTCAACTTTTGATGCCATGCTATGGCTGCAGATTCTTCTGGAGATGCAAGTCACTGGATTTGGCTTGGAATCAACAGGAAATGAGTTGGCCCTGGTTCCAGTAGAACCCTTAAGATCCTCTGTTTCAATTTCTGGGGGCCCGGTTTTGTCCAATGGTTATTCAACAGCTTATAGTTCCAGTTTGTACCAGGGAAGTACTATAAGTTCAGCATTCACAGATTTGGAGGATGGATATGACGTTTTGAAGCCTGTAGCTAAAGGAGATAGGGGAGGTTTGGGAGGTTTGCAGAATCTAGGAAATACTTGTTTCATGAATAGTGCTATTCAGTGTTTAGTTCATACCCAGCCACTGGTTGAATACTTCTTGCAGGATTACACTAATGAGATCAACTGGCAAAATGCTTTAGGAATGCATGTATGTGGCTGTTTTAATCCTTATTCATAACAAAAGAGCTCTAGTCATGAAGCTCTTTGCATTAAGTTTTTAATATATGTTGTAGTTGTGCAGGGTGAGCTTGCACTGGCATTTGGTGAGTTGCTGAGGAAACTTTGGTCCTCTGGGCAAACGGCTGTTGCACCTCGTGCATTTAAGGGAAAACTTGCGCGATTTGCCCCCCAATTTAGTGGGTATAATCAGCATGATTCACAGGTCAATATCACAAAATTTCGTATTTGGCTTCCTTTCTATTCAAAACCACCCATGTTTTTTTTCTAGTAGGGTGTCACTGCTGCAAATCTTGTACTTTGATAATTTATTGAAAAGAAAGTAATAAACAACTGAAGGATTTATAGAGAGCCTAATTGCCACACAATCCATCCATTGTATGAATGTTGTCCTTTATTTTGAAATCTTTCTCTTCGGAAAACATTTTGCTATGTTTATCTGACTTTTCTATGTCCCAAAATCGTTATGGTAGTGATTACCGTGCACAATTGCTTGTTGTATGTTGTATATTTATTTCTGATTCTGTTTTAGCGGTGGGTTTTACGTGAAGTTCCATTTTTGCCAGTTTTTTAAAGGGATGGAGCTATATTTGTTTGGATTGTTGCCTTGTAGGACTATTTTGGAATGTATGAGGTAAATTCAAATTTTGATGATGACTGTGGGGTGAAAGCAACGAAGTTGTGTGTCTGGGTAATGAAATAAAGGGAAGGTGGGAGTGAGAGAGGGAGTTTAAACAGGTGTCTATATTTAGCCATGACAGTGTGCTTATGCGCTTGCCACAAGACTAACCATGAATTTTTTTTTTTTGTGGTCGTTGGGTCTTTACTGTTAGGCATCTGGTTTTGTGGTGAGCTNGTGAATTTTTTTTTTGTGGTCGTTGGGTCTTTACTGTTAGGCATCTGGTTTTGTGGTGAGCTCATTAGGAGTCACTTGAGCTTTGATAATGGAGCCCTACGTTAGTGTGGATCTTGTCAAGGATATGTTGTTTGTATTAGGCTTGACTTGTGCATGACAGTGTAACAGCTGTACATTGTTTAAGAGATTGAGCACCTTGTGGAATATGAGCAGCATTGTTACAGCTTCATATATCATAGACATGCAGCCAAATGAATTGGTGATGCTTCTATGACCTCATAAATGTGAACATGTTCGTTGGTTGAACTAGGCTTTCACAACCTCTTAATGTCACTGAGGATCTGAAATGTCAAAACAATTATGACCCTTTGTTTCTATGCTCTCACAATATTGGTCTTTGGATATTTTGTCGCATTTCTTAGTTATGAGCTTTGCTTGTAGAAATTTGTTTCAGTTATGCTATGACTTCGCAATTCGTAACTTAAGCAGTGTAAAATATATTTTACCACTCTGCATTTTGATGTGATTGGTAAACTTGGTTCTCTATCAATGTTAAAGGAGTTTTCGCAGGGTTTTGTCTATATTCATAAAAATGTATTTCTGATATAAGATCTAACATTTGTACATATGTGGGAGTGGGACTTGCAAAATTCTATCTTGGTGATTAACTGTTATTATTTGTTGTTTAGTTGTTGACTACTTCTCTATGCCAGGCTGCCAATCTTGAACTCACTTGTTCAATTTTTTGCCATATCAAAAATATATTCTTCAAACAAAATAATTTCATTTTTTCTNCTTCTATGCTCTCACAATATTGGTCTTTGGATATTTTGTCGCATTTCTTAGTTATGAGCTTTGCTTGTAGAAATTTGTTTGAGTTATGCTATGACTTCGCAATTCATAACTTAAGCAGTGTAAAATATATTTTACCACTCTGCATTTTGATGTGATTGGTAAACTTGGTTCTCTATCAATGTTAAAGGAGTTTTCGCAGGGTTTTGTCTATATTCATAAAAATGTATTTCTGATATAAGATCTAACATTTGTACATATGTGGGAGTGGGACTTGCAAAATTCTATCTTGGTGATTAACTGTTATTATTTGTTGTTTAGTTGTTGACTACTTCTCTATGCCAGGCTGCCAATCTTGAACTCACTTGTTCAATTTTTTGCCATATCAAAAGTATATTCTTCAAACAAAATAATTTCATTTTTTCTCTAGGAACTTCTTGCCTTCTTGCTGGATGGATTGCATGAAGATTTGAATCATGTTAAGCAAAAGCCTTACATTGAGACAAAAGATCATGATGGTCGCCCTGATGAGGAAATGGCAGATGAGTGTTGGAGAAATCACCAAGCCCGAAATGACTCTGTTATTGTGGATGTTTGTCAGGTGAACAACTTGTTTTTAGATACAGATACGTTGCATATGAAAGTTCTTGAAAATTACTGCAGACAATGCCAGCTTGTCACTACCTTACTGACAGTCATTTTTTCTTTCTCCTATTGCTGTAAGAGTAGTATTATGGCTTGAGATACTGATATTTGCATGTNGTGGATGTTTGTCAGGTGAACAACTTGTTTATAGATACAGATACGTTGCAAATGAAAGTTCTTGAAAATTGCTGCAGACAATGCCAGCTTATCACTACCTTACTGACAGTCATTTTTCCTTTCTCCTATTGCTGTAAGAGTAGTATTATGGCTTGAGATACTGATATTTGCATGTATAGTGATCTCTGACCTTCCCCGTGTTGGGGTGGGTGATGTTTTTTTTGTTGTGGGAATTATCAGTTTCTTTTTGCTGGCTGCTCTGGTGGTGATTCAAGTCTGTTTATATCTTTTGCAATCTGTGGTTTCTATTGATCTGCTTCTTTTATCGATACTCTTGGAAATTGTATGGTATATATGTTTGAAATGTTTATGCCTATGATATTGCAACATGGTGTCAAAAGTCTTGGCATTGGGTTGGGGTTAAATTGTGGTTGCAATCAATCAAAAGATAANCTGGCTGCTCTGGTGGTGATTCAAGTCTGTTTATATCTTTTGCAATCTGTGGTTTCTATTGATCTGCTTCTTTTATCAATACTCTTGGAAATTGTATGGTATATATGTTTGAAATGTTTATGCCTATGATATTGCAACATGGTGCCAAAAGTCTTGGCATTGGGTTGGGGTTAAATTGTGGTTGCAATCAATCAAAAGATAAATGTTTGAATTCTTTATTTTTGTTTACTTTGAAGGGATGCTGGACAAAAAGTTGCAAATTTTTACCCCTCGAGTTTGTAGAATTTGGGTGTTTGGATATTCTGTTCTAGTGTTTGCTAGGTAAAATTAGTTGTTTAGTGAACATTAATACTTTTTTCCTGGGTTTTGTAATAGTAGTAATAGTTTTAATTTTATGGACAAATCTCAGGGTCAATATAAGTCAACACTGGTTTGCCCTGTTTGTAACAAAATCTCAATAACATTCGACCCCTTCATGTACTTGTCACTGCCACTTCCTTCGACAGTCACTCGAACCATGACAGTAACTTTGTTTTATGGTGATGGGAGTCACCTTCCAATGCCATATACTGTTACTGTCCTGAAAAACGGTTGCTCTAGGGATCTCAGCCAGGCATTGGGTATTGGATGCTGCTTAAGGAGCGATGAAAGCCTGCTACTTGCAGAGGTAAAATTATGTATGTTCTTTTGTTTCTCATTGCATACTCGAACTTTTTTGGCTTATGCATTCTTATGATCCAGTTTTCTAAAGCAGTGGATATTTGGTCTCCAGGTTTATGAACATAAAATATTTCGATACTTGGACACTCCTTTGGAGCCACTCAACTCGATAAAAGATGATGATCATATTGTTGCATACCGACTTCCCAAAAAAGGGACAGAATTAACTAGACTAGAGATTTGTCACCGATATCAGGAAAAGTGAGTATTTATTCATGAAATTTTGCATATTGATAAAAGATGATGATCATATTGTTGCATATCGACTTCCCATAAAAAGGGAGTGAATTAACTAGACTAGAGATTTGTCACCGATACCAGAAAAAGTGAGTATTGCTAGTAGGTTTCTACTTGGTAAAGTTGCGAAATTTTGAAATTTTATTTTGTTGGCCCCAGCAGCTATTTGTTTTTTTCAATGCCTTATGATGCGAGCTTGAGCTAATAGAACAATGTGCCCAGGAAGGGACACATATTTGGCAGTTGTTGGACAAATACACGAGAGTTTGTTTTTCCCTTTATTTTCTAAATGGAGATGGATGGAAATTCTATACCACTCAGATTTGGGTTGAGTTTTGACATCATTATCTGTATGAACGAAACATCAATTTTACAATATTGTCATCATTGGGCGGCATCTGTGAGAATGGTCGTATCCATTTATATGTTTACCTCTGCATTATGCATAGGCTGGTGGCTGTAGCTTGACCATTATAATTAGCTCTACTTTTGTCGGGGTTGGGGGGGGGGGGATTGGGCGTACGACTTAGATTTTTTGGAAACTAGGAAGCATGTGGTGGTATTTGATACTTGTGAGGGCGATTTTTGGTCATGCATGCATGCAGTTGCTCTATATTTCACTGTGATATCATAGTTATGAAAGAACAATCTGTCAATTTTGTTTTGCCACACAAGTTTCAACACTTAATTTTTTGTGCACGAGTTTGCGCTTGGCTTCTTTTCCGTGTGGGTAGGCGAATAGGACTAACTATATAGATGCCTTGCTTAAATGATTCCTTTTTTTTTCGTGTCTTCATGAGATGTTTCATAATCAAGGTGCACTTTATCTCCAGATATATGTCAGACAGTTCGAAGGTCAGTGAGAGGAAGCTTTTCTTAACACCCCTTGTTACTTATTTGGAAAACCCACAAACTGGGGCTGATATTGATCTTGCTGTTAGTAGAATGCTTTCTCCATTCAGAAGGAAAGCATTTCTCCCGTTGACTAAAAACAATAGTAGCATGGAAATTTGCTCTGCTTCAGAAGCTGATGAGGAATCAATGTACTGCTGCAGTACCCAGTTAGAACCTGGGAGCCAATCAAAGCATATTACAGAACAGGCAGAAATTTCCTGTAGGGAGTTGTCATTTCGGCTTTTTATTGCAGATGATAGGGTTTTAGGTAGCAGACCAATTGTAAAAGATTTACCCATAAAATCTAGTAGACTGGTGAAGGTTATGCTGGAGTGGACTGACAAGGAACATGAGTTTTATGATGCCAGCTACCTCAAGGATTTTCCTGAGGTTCGGAAGACGGAGCTGACTGAGAAGAAAACCCGACAGGAAGCTATCTCTTTGTTTTCATGCTTGGATGCATTCTTAAAGGAGGAACCCTTAGGGCCTGAGGATATGTGGTAAAATATTTGACAGCTTGATACTGTAGAAATTTAGTATATGGTTCATGTTTTGCAGTAGTTGCCATTTCTTCTTACTTCTTAAATTTGGTTGCAGGTATTGTCCTCGTTGTAAGGAACACAGACAAGCTACCAAGAAGCTAGACTTGTGGAGGTTGCCAGAGATACTTGTCTTCCACTTGAAACGGTTCTCATACAGCCGATGGCTAAAGAACAAACTCGATACCTTTGTAAATTTTCCCATTCACAATCTTGATTTGAGCAAATATGTTAGAAGCAAGGATACTTGCACTGGATCTAATATTTATGAACTATATGCCATTAGCAACCATTACAGTAGCCTAGGTGGTGGGCACTACTCTGCTTATGCCAAGGTAAAAACACCACTCATATTCATTTCTATTTCTGTTGTCTGATCCGAGGTACTCCTTGAGGGACCTATTACTTCTTGCCCGTCAATACATTTGGACAGAAAACTAGCCTAAGAACCCATCTTTAGTTAATCTAAATATTGCCACTATGTTATAGGTTTTGATAGCACTTGTCTCAATTAAGAAATTCAATATTTTACTCCAATTTTGCAGTTAATTGACGACAATAGATGGTATCATTTTGATGATGCCCATGTTTCACCGGTTAGTGAAGCTGAGATTGAGACATCAGCTGCTTATGTGTTGTTCTACCGAAGAGTTAACTGTCAACCAAATGGAGCAGTGGGAGAGTTGTCCCAAGACCATGGGACTGCTTGAAGGCTGTGTATGGTCATTAACTTTTCCCTTGTGGATTTCATATTGTTCACAACTTTCCTTACTCTTTGAAAAAAAATTTGGTGACAGAACATGGAAGAGAATGGCTGGGTATTGTTCATTGTAGCGTGACATGGTGAGATTTCGTTTGAAGACAGAAAAGTGGATGGCATTGGGGTAAAATAGAACCCCCGGGTTTGTTTCATTAATTGGGGGATGAAGTCTCTACAAGAAATGCCTAGAGGGGGAGTAGCATGTATTTTACGGAAGTGCAACTATTTTTTGAGAGAAGATTTGAATGGTCTCGAGGTATCGAATGCTTTTTATGTGTAGTCCTTGACGAATTGGAATTATCCTTCACACAAGTTTTATTCATTGGGGGAATTGTTTCGCTGTTCCCTTTGGTATGTATTTGGTCTGTCTGNTTCCTTCACAAATTTTATTCATTGGGGGAATTGTTTCGCTGTTCCCTTTGGTATGTGTGGTCTGTCTGTGAAATAAAGTATACTTCCATTCTGTTAGGTTTCTCCTGCCCTTACNATCCTTCACACAAGTTTTATTCATTGGGGGAATTGTTTCGCTGTTCCCTTTGGTATGTATTTGGTCTGTCTGTGAAATAAAGTATACTTCCATTCTGTTAGGTTTCTCCTGCCCTTACGTATGGTCACAACCATCCTTGAATGCAGCATGGAAGTAATTTGAGGTCGTACCCTTTTTGGAACATCTAGGGATCTACAGGCATGATGCTTAACTCTGCTATTTGGCCCGAAGGTATCTTTGTCTTCCCCCCCTCTTTTTACTTGGTCTTCTTACATTGGGACGTTAAGGGCAAGCTTCAATTCCCACTATTTCTCCTTTAATCCAAATATGAAAACCTGCCCAGATTGAACTTCTGTTACCATATTTATGGAACGCCAATCCCCCGGTTGGCTGGAGGTGGGGGTCCTTTGAACGGGAGGGTCGACCCTTTCCGTTGCATTATAAATTGGAGCTCATGTTTTCATCTCTGCTCCAACACATAACAACGAAAATGAATGCATGCAGACCCAAAGGAACTATTAATAGCGACTCTCATTCAGGGTTACCATGGGATGTTATAAAATCAAATGATAAACATCATCATTAGAGTACCAATGAGTAATAACTAAATCGACCTGCCTCTCTCTACTGGCACACGTTAACAGCCTACGATAAATATATATATTTATATATATTAAAAAAAAAAGGTTTCAGAAACTAAAGCTCCAGGCCAATCCCAAAAATAATAAAGTGAATAAAGCAAGACAACACATCAGTGCCAGCCTAAAAGAGGTGAAATTCAATGCATCTCTGTCATTTTACTATGAGTGGGACCCCCTCCTCTATATTAAATTTCCTGTAGATGAACTTTTCTCGATATAGTGATGGTATACAAAAAAGATGATGATTCCAAAGAACACAGATGCGTACACGTAAAAGCAAAATCTGAGCCTTTTCCCATCTCCGGAGCACCATGTTATTCGATCTCCCCCTATCCTATCATACATTGAAGGCCCTCTTAAGTTCTAAATGGAATCAACTTTCGAAGATCAGTTCGCAGTCGAAACTACCAAGCACAGAAAGAGCAACACGCTGTGTACTGCTACTTCTTCCTGAAATTAAGAAAACATCAGTCACATAAACAACTAGAATTATTAGCACGCAGAAATTAAAACCAAGATGCAGTCGTGATCATCTTAAGCCAGTAAGTTTAATGGTTAACAACCAGGACACCTTGCTGAGTACACCTATCTATAATCACCAGAGCAGCACTATCAAAGAAAGAAGCGTTACCGCACAAATAGGAAACAGAAAACAAAAACTATCCTCTCCACAACAATAGAGAAATTGAACTTCCCCAAAAATAGAAGCACTATGACATTTGAAACTCTCATGACTTACCTGTCAAACAGAAGCAAAAGTGCAAATAATTACAACCTATATTGTACTGGAATAAGAACAAACACCAAGATTAGACCAAGTTTTCACAAGAGAAGTCCAGTGTCACCTTCCAAAGACATGTTATATCTGTAATTTTATAAAAAGAAAATCATGTAATCCTTTATTCATCTCAATACATGTCTTCTTTACCTCCTATAATAGGAGAAAAAAATTGGACATGTTTCATCTTAATATGAGAATAAACTAAAATTTATACCCTAAAATTGGATTTGGAGGCGACGAGGTAAAGATGAAGCAAAGGGATTGTTGAAGGGAATGTAGGTAATTCACAAGCCGAATGGAGAGTGTAAGTGGGCCGTGATCAACCAGTGAACCTTTAGTCTAATGTTACTCCTTGTCTTGTAAAGGCTTTGCCTTGTTGAGGTCAAAGGTCAAAGGTTCAAGACCCTTCCCCCCTCTCCCTTCCCCACCAAAAAAAAAATTTTTAAAAAAAAAAAAAAAAGTGGGCAGAGAAAATGGGGAGGATTTCAGGAATTCTTAGATTGCCGGCCCAAACAAACACTGAGAAATTCAAAGAGATCAAAAACAAAAGGAGAAATAAAGAAATAAAACCTAAATGATGATTCAGAAAACTACAGAGGTATGGTTTATTTCAGATGATAAACACCATTCAGATTTGAATCAGAAACCAGTGAAAAACTTTAATTGGTTGGTTTTTAGAGAAGTTGGTGACTGATGAAAACTCACCTTGGGATTCAGAACATTGCAATATTTTCTATGACAAGATAAAGATATGAAAGAAGAAGAAGAAGAAGGAGGGCATTTTTATATTTTTTTAAAAATTATAAGGGTTTTGGTAGTTTTTGACAATGTCTTCCTACATACGAATTCTACAAACAAACGTGCGACTCAACTACCCTATCAGAGTTGGACAGCAATTGTACTTGTGCAATTTGGTCCATAAATCACATGGTAGATATGTGACTAAATTAGTAAATTTCAACGGCAAGGATATGAAATACAGAAGGGCTTAAACAAGCACCCCCTACCCCCGCAAAAAAAAAAAAAAAAATTTCCAACAACATTCATTGACTGTAAAAACGCCAAAATGACAAAACGTTTTCTCCCCCTATCTCTAATCATAAACTAACTCTAAAAGAGGGGAGAGGAGGATAAGTATTCTTGACAACTTTTAGACACATAATAATAAAAATAAAAAAGGCATGATCCGTTACAACCATTACTAAAGGAAACCACATGCTTAATCTAATTTTGATGCACTAAATTGTAGTTCTAAATATGCAAGAATATCTCTTTTTTTTTTTAATCAAAGGATTTCTTAATCATCATTGTTTCACTCACATCCTAGTACAAATGGAAAACACCATCCACTAGAATTGAACCAACTAGAGACGACGGCGTTTTCTCCCAAAGAAGTAAAGAAAGCAATGTACTACGGAAACAAAACATACTGTCCGTCGCAGTTGTCAATCAAATCTAAACCCAACCTGGGATCGTTTTCCCAAGAAAATCCAACGATCTTTGATCCGTCCACCACACTTTCCCATTAAATGACAGGACATCTAAGACCATGCTGCTTTAGTGGACACCAGTACCCATGTATCTACGTGTCCTACTATTTCTAAACCCAACACTCAACCACTAGAATGCGCACCCTTAACCTATGCATCAAGGGGGTGCGCACATCACAATCGGCGCACATCTGACTCAGCACAGAATTAAAAGTGACAGGAATCTTACCGCAGAAGAAGATATAGACAGATAACCCGTGGAAGAGCTCGCCGGCGGGGACGGCATCGGCGGCCGTGTACCAAAGCCACTTGTATTCGAACTACCGGAGCTAGAATTAGTAGTACCGACGTCGTTTGAAAATCCAAGCGGATAGACCGGCGTTCCGTCAGGCTTGAACAGTCCGTAATTCCTCTCCGAGGCCGGTCCAGGCTTCATATTTTCATTGAACAGAGCAAACACAAAAATGTTCAAATCCGAGGTCGGCCTCATCGGCGTACCTTTATTCTGAGCAATCAACTTCATCAGATTCCCATTGTACTTCTTTGCGTTCTCCGGAGTTGCCCCCGCCTCGTCTTCGTCTCCTTTCGAAGGCCAACCTGTCTCCGAGATCTGCACACACAATTTCTTAAACCCTAACGAAGCAAGAGCAGAATAAACCGCATCGATCTGAGCAAACAACATGTTGTCATAGTGAAGGTTCGAAATAGGATCCACAATGCCCGTGTTGGACTGAAATAGAACGAAATCGATGGGGACTTGTTTGGGATTAGCCTTGTATGCGAAGAAGGGGTAGGCATTGATGAGAAAAGGAGAGTCGGTTTTGACATGGAAATTCAAAATCTGAGTTATACAAGCGGTGAGATCTGTGCGGAAAGCTCCGGCGGACGGGGGGTAGGAGATCTGGAGTACGGCCAAGGAGTGTGCCGTGGTGACACTGACTTGCTTGTGGAGGTTGAGATTGACAAGAGCTGTGTGTACACCTTGCATAGCGGGAAGGAGGTCATCGGAGAGTGAAGTGTCGTTGAAGGTTAACACTTCGTTTCCGACTGCAATACAAATAATTTTTGTGGCTGGTAAATAAACTTGGACGTTTGTTTTTACCCAGGCTAGAGCCTTGTTTGGGTCTCTCATTTTGGACAAGTATTCGTTTCCGAGTCCGACTATGAACTCGACTCCGGTGTTGGCGAATGCCTTGAGAACTCGTGGATCTGCGTCGTAGAGTTTTAATTTGGTCGCGCCGACAGATTTAACCAACGGGATAACGTTTTCCGGTGCAGGAAGATTGTTAGCGATCTGGCCATAGTTGATTCCGATTGAAGCCACCATGATTGGATATAGAAGAACAATCCCTAAAGCACATTTTCACCAACACAGTAGAGTATAGAGTTAGTAAGTAATTTTTGATAAATAAAGTTTTTAACAAAAATTGAAAACGAAAGACTCGGTATACAGGAAGTAACACTACCTGAGATGAGAAAGAGTATTGAAGAACAGTTGAGTGTGGTAGCGAATCCCATTGATAGATAGAGATGACCAACACTTGCTTTGGTGGAGACACGACGACGGAATGTTGTACTGATCAGTGGGTACAGAACAAGTTCATAAAATAAATAAATAAAAGGCTGTCAACAAATTAATGTGTGGCCGTTGTGGCCTAATTTTGAAGCTACTAGCCTACTACTCCTATTTACTAGTAGCAGAGTTTGCTAAATCAGCCACTGCGACAGCCTATACCTGAACTAAGTGGGAATCATTAGTTTCTCGATCTTCTGAATCTCTACATGTATGGGCGTGTCAGTGAGCACCANGCTAAGTTTGAAGCTACTAGCCTACTACTCCTATTTACTAGTAGCAGAGTTTGCTAAATCAGCCACTGCGACAGCCTATACCTGGACTAAGTGGGATTCATTAGTTTCTCGATCTTCTGAATCTCTACATGTATGGGCGTGTCAGTGAGCACCAACGGCAACGGCAACGGCAACGGATCAGATGGTCGGCCGCCCGAGCTTTAAAAGCTATTGGCTATATACTACTGTTTAGTATACACCTTACACTCTCAGAAGTAAGGTATACTTTTTCTTTTTTCTTTTTTCTTTTTTCTTTTTTCGTTTTTTTTCCCGAATCCATTGAAATGCTTTTGATTCTTTTGCAGGCTCGTGGGGTCCAATATGTCAAAGTTTAAACGACCATCTTGGTGAATACACTAGCATGGGAGCTGTTTTTTGGACAGACTTCACATGCTAACCATTCCCGAGCTGGAAGGCTTTTCCTTTGCTGTACCATGCTCTTTTTCTCCTGTGTGTGCTGGTACATTTTTCAATGTCCCCTCACCCCCTCCTTTTTATTCATTTTTTTTCCCTTAACCCACATTGCATCGGCAATCCTGTATGCAATGCCCACCGTTCAAATTGACGGTACGTTAGGCAGTTTAATAGTTTCCAAGCTGATACGTAGATAGATGTAAATATTATGGAATTCAAAAGGCGTCGAGAGAAGACACCAAAGAATAATAGCTCAGAAGAGCCGAGAACAACTGATTAAACTTAAAGAGGACATGATTGCTCATTAATAAAGATTTGAGTGACTGTGACAGAATAATTAATGAGTTTTTGTGTCCTCGAAACTCACAAAAATAGTAATTATTACAAAATATTAATAGCTATAGCACCAACTTAATATCCTCGAGAGACCTAAGATAAGTTATCCCGGGCGATAAACACTCAGGAATAGGTGTCAAGCACCGATCAGGTATATGTAAATGATCAAGGATAGGGCCATAAGTGCTCGGGAGATAATGCATAGCTCATAGCTACTTCACTTGACATGTTACTTTATTTAAATGGACCAGCGCTTCAAGCCAACAATATTATAGACCTCATGGGGTGGCAACATTTTCCTTGGCAAGAGANCGGTACGTTAGGCAGTTTAATAGTTTCCAAGCTGATACGTAGATAGATGTAAATATTATGGAATTCAAAAAGCGTCGAGGGAAGACACCAAAGAATAATAGCTCAGAAGAGCCGAGAACAACTGATTAAACTTAAAGAGGACATGATTGCTCATTAATGAAGATTTGAATGACTGTGACAGAATAATTAATGAATTTTTGTGTCCTCGAAACTCACACAAACAGTAATTATTACAAAATATTAATGGCTATAGCACCAACCTAATATCCTCGAGAGACCCTAAGATAAGTTGTCCCGAGAGATAAACACTCAGGAATAAGTGTCAAGCACCGATCACATATATGTAAATGATCAAGGATAGGGCCATAAGTGCTCGGGAGATAATACATAGCTCATAGCTACTTCACTTGACATGTTACTTTATTTAAATGGACCAGCGCTTCAAGCCAACAATATTATAGACCTCATGGGGTGGCAACATTTTCCTTGGCAANCATAGCTCATAGCTACTTCACTTGACATGTTACTTTATTTAAATGGACCAGCGCTTCAAGCCAACAATATTATAGACCTCATGGGGTGGCAACATTTTCCTTGGCAAGAGGAGCGATCTCCTCCCCGTCAATTCCAGGTTCACTGCCATCAACGCCCAAGCTCAGCAGCATCAATTCCCATTTCTTGGCAGGCCCCTAAAGGACATACAAACACATTTTTCGAAGACATGTTTTAGACAAGTTCTATTTTCCATGGTTTTCTTATTGAAGTACTTAGAATTATGCAAACAACAGAATTGGGGGTTCAATTTTATGCCTACCTTCCAAGAAAAGTCTTGCTTCATGCAACTTATGATCATCTCTTTTAGGGCAAGGCTACCGTAGATTGCAAGGGCTCTCGCAACAGTCGTCACAATCTTAATTACATCGGCTGGATCAACAGTGTCACACTGATAGCAAGAGCACAATGTATTAGTTTTTGAACAAAGAATACCTGAATAAGTTAAAAACAAGTGGGAAACTCGTGTAACGTGTGCAGGGACAGTGAAAGGCTTACTTCAACATTGAAAGCATCCATATGGAACCCTGTATAACCTTCTTTGACAGTGTCAACCAGTCCACCTGTCAAGGGACAGATGCACACCTGTTCCAATAGTTTTCATGTGAAGAATGGAGGCCGAGTTTAGAGCAAATAATTAGAGTTTAATCAAGCAAAACTCATGGTATAAGAGCTGAAGCCAGTCTAGGAAAACAAGAAGGTATGAGAACTTACCGTTCCATAGCGCATAGCATGTAACTGAATGAGACCGCAAGGTTCAAATCTACTTGGGATCAACATGAAATCAGACGCAGCAATAATCTTGTGGGCCAAGGGAACATTGAACTTCGCTACTCCTCTAGCCTTGTCAGGGTACAATACCTCAAGTTGTTCAATCTGCTTCTCAAAGTGTTTTTTACCAGTTCCCTGAAATGAAAAGTACAAATCATTGTTACAATTCAGTTTTTCAATTTTGGTAGCAGAACCCAGAATAAGTTGAGGAATGACATTCTCAATTGATATTCACCAGGATCACTATCTGAACATTCATACTGATGAATTTCGGAATGGCAGCTACAAGAATATCTGAACCTTTCTGCTCTTCTAGTCTACCAATGAAGCCAATCAGAGGAATATTCCTGTCCACAGGCAACCCAACTTCTGCTTGAAGTGTTTCCTTCAAGATAGGCTTTGCATCCATAACCTGTAAGTCATTGTTCTGGTTAGCACAGATTTCAATCCCAGAAACTAGAGGAAACCACTTGAAAGAATAATTAGAAAAGAAAAAAAGGATTCATGAGTTTCTTACGGTTGTGATGTCATAGTTGACATCAATGTACTTATCCGTTGCTGGATTCCACTCCTGGATATCCATTCCATTCACAATGCCAGTTATGCCAGTCTTACGAAGGATATTATCCAATTCCACACCTTTCTCAACACCAGAAACAAGTTCCTGGGCATAATATGGGCTCACGGTCAATACCCTATCTGATTCTAATATTCCAGCTTTCATCCAGTTAATTTTCCTTCCCTTCACAGGCTTTTCATAACTGCAACATCGAAAAACTTACTTAACACGGCAGCAGAAACAGTCGGCACAACTCATAACAATTGGAAAATCACATCAGTGGCCACAAATATCTTTAGATGAAAATCCAAGAATTCAATCGCCCTACCAGTCAACAAAATCAAAAGAGCTCTTAAATTGATCAGGCAGATTCAGAAGTGCAAAGTCTGAAAAGGCAAATCTGCCCTGATAGGCAATGTTGTGGATGCAGAAAGTGACCTGTAATCATTCATAAGGGACAACCTTAGATACCAAAAATGCTCCTTCGTTTGTCCAAAGATCTCCACAACGCACCATACAGCAAATATTACCTTGGCAGTATTGTAGATTCCCCTGGATTGGTACATAGTTTTCAGGTAGCATGGAATGAGAGCAGTGTGCCAATCATTGGCGATGAAGATGACATCCTCACCTGCCCAAATTTTGAAAAATTAGGTACAGTTTGTAAAGTGATTTTTTGATACTACAAGTAAAAGTCCAGAACTCTCAGACAAAGATGAATACCATATGGTCCAGAGAAATGTTTACTGCTGTTTAAATTCAAAACTCTTGGTGCCTCCAGAGCTGCCTAAAAGTAACATAAACGCATGAGAATATTAGCAACGCAGCAAAACAGTGTCCATGGTTAACTGAAAGCATGAAGTAAGTAGACACTAAGAAAACCGAGCAGCTTTAGGAAATAAAAAAGCCAATTTATGGATGGTTTCCCATTTGTGACTGCTATATAAGAGATATATATTTGTGTAAAACAGTTTTTAGCTTCAGAATAAACAAACAATCATTCAACTTCATGGAAACCAATTTTGTGGGTCCAATTGACAGTTGGCTTCTCTACATATAGCATAGGAGTACCATAAAAGGCAGTGATTTCAAAACCTATCCGCGTGCGAGCACACATATATCTGTCGCAGAAGGCGTGCATTTAGCAAATTAAAACCATACAGAAATTAGAGACTAAAAAAATAGCTTACTAGGCACAACAAGCTAAATCGAAGTTGGTTGTCCTGATAATCATCTCCTGCCTTAGGGCCATAGATCTTTGATCCCGTTTTTCCCCAAACCTTTAAAAGTTCAAATAGCAAGCATTATAGTAACGATTAAGACGAACATTACATGTCCTACAAACATTCCTCAAACATTACACTTTGGCTTCTAAACCCAAGCACTGAAATTCAGAAAAAAGTAACCTTCTCCAGGAACACTGGATGATCCACAAAAACACGATCAACTCCACGTTTATAGCAGTGGAAGAAGCGAACGGTCTCGATTCTGTCTCCAACTCTTATCTGCAACAGAAAAGCTCCAATTTAGTGAACAAAATCCCAAGCACTACGCACTAGCTGAACCACAAAAAAAAAGAAGAGGAAATCACCAAGACCATACAATTGGAGAAAAAATTTACCTCAACGAGCACACTAGTGTCCCAAGCATCTCTGTACTGATCATGGCGTGGAGATACTGTCATAACTCGATGCCCATTGGCCTAGATAATGGAAGAAATGGAGATTAGTTACACAGGATGAGCTGGATAGATGACTCAACATATCTCAATTTGGAAAGCTGAGACTTATGCTTACCGCCATGGCAGGTGGCAGTCCACCAAGAACATCACCTAGCCCACCAGTTTTGCTCCATGGGCCCACCTCAACTCCCACAAAAACCAAGTTCATCCCGCTTGCACAAATAATGGCTCCCGAAGGCTTGTCACTCCCAATTTTGGCCTCTTTTCTGCTGGTTTGCCTGGCAGTTACTTTTCCATTGGCTTTCTGTTGTAGGATGTCCACAGTTGTTAAAGATCTCAAGCCATTGTGAGTTGCCGTTTGGCTCCTTAGGCCTATTTGTGCCAAGTTTGTTTTATTTTCTGATCTCAAAGTTGCTCCACTGGATACATGTGAGCTTCTTGGTACAAAGTGTGAAGTAGCCAAGGTAGACATTGGTACTGTCCTTGTTCTAAAAGATATAAGCGAAGGAATTTAATAAAATTTTGCAAATTACAATTGCCAGATGCAACAAAAACTTCCTCCAAAAGTATATGGAATTATTTAGAAATACTAAAATGTATATATGTGAAAAAGAGGAGGGGTTGTATGCGTATCTATATATATTTTTAAAGCTGAATTCACCATCCATGCTGGCTTCAATTAGTTACCAAGAGATATATGATCTACCTTATAAACAAGTACAGATAATCTATTAGCAAGATTGGAAAAATCCCACATGCTTCACATTAATTTCATCAAGAACAAGAAGAGAGACAACACCAGCAACAAAGCAGAGCTGGTATGCATCAAAATAAACGGACATATCCATGAGGCTTTATTGTCAGGAAAAAGAATCCTTTATCCTAGCAGTTTTGAATTAGATTTTGCTCGTCAATAGATTATAAAGAGTAACAGAGACAAAACAGTTTAATTAATCTATGCTGAGTCAAATAACTTCACAGATCAATCACCACACATGTTTCTTTTATTGATTGAAGTATTTTGTAGCAATTCCGTACAACTGATCAAACAATAAAGTAGAATCAAGCATAAAAGTAAGAAAAAAGGTGAGCAATCGGAAGGTTTTTAACTTTGACAACTTTTTTTTGGTAAAAAGGGATCTGGGAGAGGCTATAATTACCAGAAGCAGCAATAAAATTTTTTAAATAAAAACCTTGAAAATCAGAGGAACTATTCAGCACAATCAGAGCCAAAACACAAAAAGTCAGTAAGAAGTATAGCAGGGGAGACGCCATTAAAAAGGAGGAATGGTTTACTAGGAGGAATGNAAATTTTTTAAATAAAAACCTTGAAAATCAGAGGAACTATTCAGCACAATCAGAGCCAAAACACAAAAAGTCAGTAAGAAGTATAGCAGGGGAGACGCCATTAAAAAGGAGGAATGGTTTACTAGGAGGAATGGATGGAGAATATATTTAAAAAGCTTGTTACTCCATGATCAGCAACTGAGAGAAATTAGGAACATACCGAGCAAATGTCTCACAGTTAGTTACAACTTACAATTACTAGTGTGTGTGTGTGTGTGNTGGATGGAGAATATATTTAAAAAGCTTGTTACTCCATGATCAGCAACTGAGAGAAACTAGGAACATACCGAGCAAATGTCTCACAGTTAGTTACAACTTACAATTACTAGTGTGTGTGTGTGAGAGAGAGAGAAAGAAAGAGAGAGGGGGAGAGATGGACGTACGAGAGGCCACAGCAAAATCTGGAAGAAGATGAGAGTAGCGGAGTAAGCCCTGTGTTGGTGGTGTTACGCAAGTAGTGGTGGTGGAGGGTGAAGGCCATCAAAGAGCCTCCAATTTGTGATGTGTGCCAGGCCCAGGAGCTTGCAAACAAACACACGTGGGGGCATCAGTAGAGTAGTGGGGATCCATCGCTGATTATCAATCCACATCAAAATTCAAAAAAACAATTGAGAGGATCAAGATTTTTAACCACGTCCAACGGCAGACGTTCGAGTCCAAATTTGTTCATTGCTTGCTTGTGTGGGTCCCCCGAATGGAAGTGCCAACCAATAGCACTGATCGCAACGACCCACATATTCCAAAGATTTTCCAGCTCCGCTCCCCGCAAATGAAATGACTCTCGTCCAATCCTAGCCTGGAGGAGAGAGAGAAAGAGATGACCGTAAATACGTAGGAGAGTCAAGAGTGTGAGGTTCAACATTTTCTCTTTCACTTTCATTCCCACTCCCATGCCCAATCAAAACCACTGGCCACTGATTTTTATTCATTGCAATGCTTAGAGAGATATGTAACTGAATGTGCAAGTCTCTCAAAGCTTAAGTATTTCAAGACGTACAGGAGAAAAAGTATCAGCAACCGAATGCAAGCAAGCATTCAAATACAGTTCTAAGAGCTATAGGGAGCAGTGAGTTTTACGCTTTTGAGGCTTTTCAAGGTCTGTTGCTGCGTTGGGATCATCATCCGGGTGAATGACTCCATCTCTGGTTGGCTGTAGGGCTTAAACTAATACATTCTTAATTCATAATATAATGTGAATACGACGGAAAACAGGGTAGAGATTTTGGGCAGCTTTTATTTTCAAAAATCGTTTTTTGTTCTCAAAATTTTAAAAACANAAAACAGGGTAGAGATTTTGGGCAGCTTTTATTTTCAAAAATCGTTTTTTGTTCTCAAAATTTTAAAAACACCCAAAACCTATTTGATTAGTATTTTTGTTCTCAAATTTTTAGAAAAAAATGAGATTTAAAATACAAAAAATGAGATTTATCTTTTCTGTTTCCCATTTTATATCCTTGCTAAAAATGCACCATTTTCCCCCCCGAACATGGGTTTGAAGGTAGCAGACCTAAAAAGAAGTTCAATTTTAAAACGTGTAGATCGACGTGTGGGAATTTTTCTTATATTTGACTATCATTAATTGATTGTTAATTTTAGTTTGTGAAAAAAGGTATGAATTTATTATTTAATGAAATAAGCCCAATAGTATTAAGTGATTTATTTTGATGTGTTAATGTATATCTTTTAATTGATGTGGTTGACGCAGTTAAGTGTAGATCTTAATCTAATTGTAATTCGTAATGGGAGAGTTCATTAGATTTTATTATAAATAGCAGGTTAAGTCTCCTATTCACTTTACAACCCTAATTTGACTTGTCCCATTAAGAGTTGTCTATTGCTTTGAAAATGGAGAGGAAGATTTTGCCCTTGAAATCGAGTATCATGACTCATATAGGTATGTTCTAAACCTTATAATTTAGGTGTTCTAAATTTCATATACGAATCATTAAAATTTCTTACATGTAGTATCAGAGTTTATCATATATGAATTTAGAACCTAATTTATTTTATTATTATTATTTTATTTTGAATAATTTGGGATCTCAAATTTTTTTTTTTTTTTTTTGGTGACCGCCCGGCATCAAAATCTCTTCGTTGTCGATGATTTGAAAATCAAAAGAATTCATTCTTTGATCAAGGTTACTGCTTTTTTTTTACTTCAAAGTAATGTTTGGCGGAGAATTAGCATTGACCGTTGGCTGCCACAATAAGAATAAGAAAAAAAATAAAAAACAAAAAATGGGTTAAAGCTTTCTTGTCAGAGTCAAGAATTGATGGCTACTGGTTAGTATATATATATATATATATATATATATATGATAAAACATTTATGATTAATATATACTCTTTACTTTTGTTAATAACCTGGTATCATGTTGATTCATACAAATTATTTTTTTATGCTTATGTAATTTTGATTGAGTTGTTATAATTTATAGAGGTTGTTTATACAATTCTAATTTTAACCCCTAGTGATTTATATGATGAAATTTTTTTATGATCTACAGATTATTTATTAATGTTAGTAGATTTGTATTTAAATTATTTAATTTTAATAGTAAAAATAGAATTAAAACTTGAATGCAACGATTGATGATGGGTAATCTAAAGAGATACATATTGATTAGTACTTCATATTGATTGATCACATGATATTTAATTAAGGGTAATTTATTATAATATCCCGGTTTGAAAAATTATATGAGTTAAGATGGATGGTTGCCACTAAAGTGGTCTATTCATTGAAATTTATAGTTTTTCTCATGTTTTTGTTACGGGATTGTCTCTAAATTATAATATATAATTATTTGTCCAAATGAGATTTTTGTGTATTGTAATTTAGAGATGTCATGAAACATTGTGGTAAAGATGCAATAGTTTAGAAGATTTATCTGTCCAAATGGGATAAATTTTTTAAAACGTAAGCATTCTCATTGGTTAGTTTCATGAAAAATGAGATCTATAACATATTGTATTCTCTGCCCAAAGGGGAGTTTGTAGCGATATATTTGGACTCTCTTAATAAAATATGACTTATTATAGTCAAAGCATATTTTATTTTATTTTATTTATTTTTACTTTTTGAGGGGGAAAGGGAGGGGAGGGGAACTTGAACTCTTGACCTCAAGAAGATAAAACCTTTACAAGACAATAAGTATCATTTGACCAAAAGCCTATTGGTGTATTTTATTTTATTTATTGTCCAATTTTGCTAATTATTTATCTTCTCATGGCCTTGTACAGTTTCTTTTGCTATGAATAGTAATAATACAAACATTAAAGTCTTAACTGGTTCTAATTATAAGAGATGAAAACAAGATATTGAGTTTGTCTTGGGAATTACTGATATAGACTTTGTCTTAAAAGAGAATGAACCTGCTAAACCTACTAGTGAGAATTCCCCTGATAAAAAAATTTTTATGCAAAGTGAGAGAAATCTAATAGACTGAGTATGATTACCATGAAAAGATTTATCTCTGAACACCTTATGAGTGACNTTTTTATGCAAAGTGAGAGAAATCTAATAGACTGAGTATGATTACCATGAAAAGATTTATCTCTGAACACCTTATGAGTGACTTGCCTGAAATCAAGAATGTCATGGAATTCTTCACCGTTGTAGGAGAGAAATACAAGGTATCCAACAAAACTGAAACTGGGAGCCTAATGAATGAATTAACAAGTATGAAATATGATAATGTAGGTGGTGTTAGGGAATATATCCTTAGAATGATTCATGTTTAAACCAAGCTCAAAGCCGTTAAAATTGTTGTTCCTGATGATTTCATTGTTCATCACACTCTCAATTTTTTGTCTCCTGAGTTTAGCCAAATTAAAACTGCTTATAATACCCAAAATGAGTCTTGGACAATAAATGACCTTATCTCCAAGTGTGATTCTGAGAAAAAAAAATTAGAAAAAAAAAGAGTGAAACTGTCTTGTTTGTTTCTTAGCCTAAATCTAGCTTCAAAGGTGTGTATCAGGAAAATAATAGAAAACCTAATCATAATGCTCCAAAGAATGGTAGGGCTTTCAAAAGGCATGATATTGGTTAGAATGTTGGAGGTCCTAAGGCTGTCATAAGAAAAGTGAGTGCACTCGATTCAAATTTTGGTTGGAAAAGAAGAATAAAGAATAAAGTAATTCATTAGCCTTTGTTTGCTTTGAATCTAATTTTGTTAATGTCTCATTAAATTCTTGGTGGATTGATAGTGGAACTTCTGTTTATGTTGTCATAACTTTGCAGGAATTCACAAGCAAACGAAGGCCAAATGAAGGGAAAGTCAAGTTTAAAGTAGGAGATAATAATGAAGTCCATGTTAAGTTCATAGAAACCGTTAGGTTGAATTTAGACACTGATTTTCAACTTCTTTTAGAAAATACTTTTTATGTACCGTCATTTAGGCGGAATTTGATTTCAGTTTCTTTGCTTGATAAAATTGGATATTGTTTTAATTTTAGTAATGATCAAACTCAATTGTCTTTAAATTCTAAAATTGTTGGTCATTGTGTTTTATCAGATATTCTATATAGTATATACTTGGTTGTCAATAATGAATATGATCTTTAAAATATTGTGAATGTTGTATCTAAGAGACATTTCATTAAAAAAAAATCTTCACAGTTGTGGCATAAACATTTGGGTCACATTTCTAGAAAAAGAGTAGAAAGAATAATGAAGAATAATATTCTTCCTCCCCTTGATTTTGGAGACCTTGAAACTTGTGTTGACTGCATTAGGAATAAATTGATCAAGACTAAGAAGAAAAGTGCAACTCGCAATCTAGATCTTTTAGAAATCATTCACACTAACATCAGTACACCTTACTCACGTACATTGTCTGGTAATAAATATTTTATTACATTTATTGATGACTTCTCTCGTTATGGATATATATATTTAATTAATGAAAAATTTGTTGTTCTTGAAAAGTTTAAAATCTTCAAGACTGAGGTAGAGAAACAATTAGAAAAAGTCATCAAAATTGTTAGGTCTGACTGTGGTGATGACAAACATGACGTGTCTGTGCAGTAATTAGGACCGTTTGCCAACTACTTGCAAGATTGTGGGATTGTTGCCCAATATACTATTTTTGATAGTCCCAAGCAGAATGGTGTGACTGAAAGACGTAATCGCTCCCTTAAAGACATGATGAGAAGCATAATGAGTAGATGTAACTTACCTGATTATCTTTGGGGAGAAGTCATTAAAACTGCTTCATACATTATTAATAGAGTTCCTAGCAAATCTGTTTCAAAAATACCTTTTGAATTATGAACCAATAGAAAACCAAACCTTAACCATTTTCGAGTCTGTGGTTATCCTACTGAAGTCAAAATTTAAAACCCTTTTGAGAAAAAGACTGATCCTAGAACTACTCGTTGTTTTTTCATAGATTACCCAGAACATTCTAAAGGATATCAGTTCTATTGTCCTACACGTGGTACTAAAATTGTTAAGTCCTTAACAACAAAATTTCTAGAGCTTGATGTTGTTGATATTAGTTGTTCACAACCTATTAGTGTGCATGAGAAAGATAAATTTATTTCTATTCATTTACCTGTTGTGCAAGAGAATATTATATTTGCTCTTATTGTTAATTTTTCTACTTTAGTTGTTGATCCTCCTGTTCTTACAATTGAACGTTCTGTTCTTATTAAGGCTCTTCAACCCTTAGAGCCTACTATTGAATTTTCCTTGAGAAGGTCTACAAGATCGAGGAGACCTGTTATTTCTGATGAATATTATGTATACCTTGGTGAAAGTGATTATGATATTGGTGATTCTGTAACATACCATGATGCTATTATTTATCCTGAATCTAATATATGGCTAGGTGCCATGAAAGATGAGATGTATTGTATGACACACAATGAAGTGTGAGAGGTTGTGGAACTTCTTGAGGGATGTAAACTCATTGGTTGTAAATGGGTGTTTAAAACTAAGATGGATTCCAAAGGTAAGATTAAAAGATTTAAAGCTAGATTGGTAGTAATAAGGGTATAGGCAGAGGGAATGTATAGATTTTAATGAAATTTTCTCACCTATTTCTGCTAAAAATTCTTTTAGGATCATTATGGCATTAGTGACTTATTTTGATCAAGAACTTCACTAGATAGATGTGAAGACAACTTTTCTGAATGGTGAGCTTCATAAAGAAATTTATATGATGCAACCTGAAGGTTTTAAGGAGAATGGAAAAAAATATTTAGTGTGCAAGTTGAAGAAGTCTATCTATGGTCTCAAACAGGTTTCTCGTCAGTGGTACTTGAAATTTAATAAGATAGTAAGTTCTCTTGGTTTTGTTGAGAACAAGATGGATCAATGCATATATCTTAAGGTCAGTGAGAGCAAATTTATTTTTCTTATTCTTTATGTTAATGATATTTTGCTTTCAAGTAATGATTTAGGCTTACTTCATGAGATTAAGCAATTGTTGTGCAAAATATTTAACATAAAAGATCTTGAGGAAACATCTTTTGTGTTAGGCATTCAGATTCATCGGAATAGAAGTCATGGATTATTGGGACTTTCTCAAATGACATATATAGATCGTGTGCTTGAAAGATTTAATATGCATAATTGTAAGTTTGGGGATGTACCTGTTGTGAAAGGTGATAAATTTAGTTTAAATCAATGCCTTAAGAATGATCTTGAGAAGGAGTTTATCAAGAGTATACTTTATGCGAGTGTTGTTAGCAATTTAATGTATGCACAGGTTTGTACTAGGCCTAACATTACTTTTACAATTAGTATTCTTGGCAGATATCTTTTCAAACCAGGATTAGATCATTGGGTGACACCTAAGAAAGTTATGAGATACTTGCAGAGAACAAAAAATTACATGTTTGTTTATAGGAGAGTTGATAATCTTGAGGTGATTGATTACTCAGATTCAGATCTTACTGGGTATCAGGATGATTTAAAATCCACTTTAGGATATATTTTCATGTTAGCCGAAGGAGCAATATCATAGAAGAATATTAAACAAACTCTCACAGTTTCTTCCATTATGCAAGCTGAATTTGTAGCTTGTTATGGAGTTACAACACAAGCTATATAGCTAAGGAATTTTATTTCAAGACTTATGATTGTTGATTTCATCTCTAGACCATTAACAATTTATTGTGATAATAATGCAGCTGTGTTCTTCTCAAAGAACAATAAACATTCTAGTGGGTGTAAACATATGAAAATTAAATATCTTTCTGTTAGGGATCTTGTGAAGAAATGTGACATTTTGATTGAACATATTGATACAAAATCAATGTTTGCTGATCCTTTAACCATGTGACTAAAACCTGTAACTTTTAAGAAACATGTTGACAATATGGATATTTTAGGATCTTTTGATGTACTTGGTTAGTGAGAGTTTTTTTTTATATGTTAAGAACTTTAATGTTTATTTAATTTCATATGTGATATTTGCTACTCATTATGGTTGAGATACATCTATTTGATGAATAATAAATATTTGATGAATATGTTTATTGTTAGTATAATATTCTTGTTATGTTATATGTGTACACATTTATGATATGTCATTTTATACAAAATCTTAAGACTTGGTATATGTCTTAAGTATGACTGGTTTGTCAATTGAGTATGTTTCTGATTACACCATTTGAGAAAATCTTGTAATTTTAAGTTTGGAGACATACTAGTTTATTGTTGAAACTAATGGATTTCTCTAGCTTATTATTGAAACATGTTGTTAAAGAGAAATCATTTGGTGAACTGACAATGAAAATAACATGTTTATCAGATCACATATTGAGATGTTATTTTCTTACTACATTATCACATCTTGATCCATGTCAATAGAATTATTATTTTTTGATATCATGGATTAGTCCTATGTCAATAAAGGATGTAAAAACCGTCATGGTTCGAAAATAGTAGTTTTATTGGACTGGATTGTGTTTGAGATGTTGTCTCAAGACCACATTATTTTTTATTGTGGCCACATTGAGTTTTGTTTGATTAGCCTAGAGTCGTTTTCAAATAATACATATAATTTTATTTTATTTCTAAATGATTATAATTAATGTTGTCCAAGTGGGAAAATGTTAAAATTTTTTCTATATTTGACTGTCATTAATTGATAGTTAATTTTAGTTTGTGAAAAACGGACTGAATTTATGGTCCAATGAGATATGCCCAATAATATTAAGTGATTTATTTTAATGGGCTTATGTATATCTTTTAAATAACAAGCTAGGTCCCATTTTCACTTTATAACCCTAATTTAGTTTATCCCATTGAGGGTCGTCTATTACTTTGAAGAATGAGAAAAAGATTTTATCATTTCAAGAAAGAAATTCGAAAATCGAATATCGTAACTCATACAAGTATATTCTAAACCTTATAATTTAAATGTTCTAAATTTCATATACGAATCATTAAAATTTCTTATAAGATGTTCCATAAAAAAACATATTTAACAGATATATGCCCTTAGATGTACATCATGATTCATGAACCACACCAATAATTACATGTGAAATGGAAAGTTTGATGCCAACCATATATACCATAAACAGGGCAACCCCGTTGTCTTCACAACAGAAGAAGAACAATGAAAAACATTCAACAACACACAATTACCACCACCCCACCTGTGGAGAATCAAATACACTCGGCTGGAAACCGTGACCGAGACTAACGGATGCATAGTTTTTATGTAGGCAAGTGAATAAAGATGCAGACATTCAACCCTTCGCCTAGAAAGGCAAGTAATTTAGTTGCTTGCCTATCAATATCTAATTCTAGCCAGACGCCAGGAACAAGCTAAGCAAATGATCAAGGAACCAGCCAAGCAAATGAAACTTCCACCAAACCAACCAATTCGCCCGCTGAGTATAATAAAATTGCAGGGTACACATTCAAACAGCTCATATCCTTCAGTAACACCATATAAGATGATTTCAAACAAGCCCTAAATTTCCGGTACAAAGACAAATGAATGAGGAGTTGGAAGTGGAACAACAACATAAAAAAACACAAGGGAAACCGACGAAAATGACCCTCCCATCAATCACAAATCAAATATCAGAGCAGAGCAGAACAATAATAATTAAATGGGACTACAGGCCTATAGTTAATGCTGTTTTTCGAATCTTTACAAATAATGCTATAGTCAACAATTAACGCTGCCTTTCACAACCGTCCATGCAATACGATTAGGCGAAAGAGACAGACGGCTCTCGTCTCTGGGTCACCTGTGTGCCGTCACCAAAGTCTCGATGAACCTCAAGCCATCAAATCTTGGGGCGAATTTCTCCCTATCGGACGACATCACTTGACAAGTGGTAGCGCCACCCTTCCCCGAAGAAGAAGATGAGCCCTGTCAAAACCATACATGATAAATTGAATTAGTACTTACAGGAAAAAATATAATTGAACTAATGTAGAACATCAGGAAAGATGAACTATAGCTTACAATTCCAGGAATTCAGTCATTGGTTTGAACGGATGATCTCATTTGAACTTCAAATTAACACGAAAATTCACAAGCACAATTTGTAAACGTCGAAAATATAATATTAGGCAGATAAAGCATTCAGGGGAAGAGACGAGAGAGTATTTTTAGCTAAGATCAAAAGGTTAATTTCCAATCTTATTCATAGAGCCACATGAAATCCTGCTTTAATTTCATCAGTCCCAATTCGATCAACAAGCCACGAAATCTAGAACAAAATATTTGTCAATTTCAAACTCGAAAAATGTAAACAAAAGGTGAAAGCAATAATAGACGATGTGCAACTTAAATTAGATGGTGAAAATCTGAGAAATTAACGTGAACAGGACAGTTACAGAACCAAAATAGACAAGAGGAGAAGAAGTTACCATATTGGAGCAGGGATTGAAAGAGACGTCAGGATGAGCCGAGGAAGAGGTGAGAGCCACTGTAGATGCGACGAGTGCGGACGCAACAAAAGAGCAAGAGCCCTTCATTTTCATGACACCACTGTCCGATTAGAAGACCCCAGCACAGATGAACGGAACAGATCTTGTGGAAGCTCCAAATGGAATGAACGAAACCCGACGAAGTTCGCCGGATCTCGACCGCCTCGCTTTCTCTGTAATTCTTCTTGATATGGTTTCGGTGCGAGTCCCTTCCTTCTGCCGGTATTTACAAACATTTGTATTATTATTAAGACAAATTACACCAACGCTTTAAAATTTGTCACTTAGACATTTAATATTTAAAATATTACAAACGGATCTCTAAAGTTTGTATACACATAATACTTAAACTCCAACCGTCAATTTTCATTAGTCTATCTGCTAATAAATTATATCTAGATCCCCTAAAATTTATAAGATATAATATTTAAATCCTTTAAGTTTTAAGAATTCATAATTAATAAGAAAAATTATAGTCAAACCCTTTTTAATTTACTATATTTTTAAGGACACTCATTCTATTTTTTGAATATTCACTAACACTTCCTATCAGATTAAATGTATTAACTAAAGCATAATTTTACAAAAATACCCATGATAAATTTTAGAAAAAACTTCATCCACATGCCCTCTAAATAAAAATATCTTCAATGAGACTCCTCGTGTATTCTAAATTTTTTTTATATATTAAAATTTGGGCATATTAAAATTAAATTTGAGTTAATTAAAATTTATTTTTTACTTATTAAAAATTATATTTTTTTACGTATTAAAATTAGAGCTGATTAAAATTCTATTCGAACTGCTCGAATCAAATTTTAATCGACCCCAATTTTGAGACATAAAAAAAATAAAATTTAATAGACTCAAATTTTAAAACGTAAAAAATAAATTTTAATTAATTTAAATTGAATTTTAATAAATAAAAAAATATAAATTTTAATCGACGCTAACGGATCAAGTAAAGCTCAAATCTACTCAATTTAATAGGCTTGAATGTTAATACGTAAAGAAATAAAATTTAATCAATTTGAATATATTCAAATTTTATATATGTTAAAAAATGAATTTTATTCGGCTTGAATTTTATATAAAAAGATTATTTGAGATTTATTTAGGGGCAACTTTAATATTCACATGAAATTTTTTGTTAGAAAAGGTTGGTTTAACGATAAGGGGATGTTAATGATATTTAAATATAAACTAGAAGGGATGTTATTAGTATTTTTGATAATAGAGAGGGTGTCCTTAAAATATGATAAACTACAAAGGATGTGGCCAAAATTATTCCTAATTAATACTGTTGATGTCAAAAATTTGGATGGCCTACACGTCTATTTATTGGGCTTAGATCACTCAAAAAAGAAGTCGAAGACCAGAGGGATTGCTTTAGAGGTCAACTCTTCGATGTCTAAATTAATAAGAGATTCAAAGATATAAACTGCGTATAGTAATCAATATAAATATATTAAATAACTCGATTAAACACTTATTTATATATAATTATACTATCTAATGAAATAAAACTAAATAAAGAGTCAAACTGTAAATGAATACAATATATTCTATTTTTAATTAAGATAATTTGGCCGTTTAAGAAATTCTGTTAGTTTCATAACTAATAATAAATTTAATTGTAATATTTTAAAATTGAATAGTTTAAGTATTACAAACTTATAAATTTTAGGGAGTTTAAATATAATTTACTAACAGATAGAGTAATGGACATTGATAACAGAGATCTAAGTGTTACGCATGTTCAAATTTTAGGGAGTCTGTGTACAATATTTAAATGTTAAAAAATTTAACCGATTAAGTGACTTATTGTAATTTTTCCTATTTATTTCTCCCTCCGTTCTTAAATATTTGTCGTTTTATCNTTAAATATTTATCGTTTTATCCAATTTTTTTTATTCTATAATATCTGTCGTTTAATGAAACTAAAACATAATTAATATTTTTTAAAAAAAATTTATCCTTAACTTTTTAATGCATTAGATTAGATAGAGGCTAAATGATTTTCATATTCTTTTTTTTTTCAATACGTATTGAATAAAAGTATTTTAGTGTTGTGTAATTTTTTTTTACTCAACTATTTAATAATTTTTTTAATTTTTGTGTAAAAATCTTAAACGAGATATATTTAAAAACGGATGGATGGTGTATTATTTAACATCCCCACGCTTTCCTCATTTAGAGAGGTCAATCGTCACCGACCGTCAGTATGGCCTGGTTGGGGGGGTCCAGGCCATTCCCATCAGATCTCACCCACCTCAAAAACAGAAATATATGTGCTCCAGTTCGTCGCCGATAGGACAGTTAATGAATCCATCCATTCTCATGCCATGCGAGCCTTTAACTTTGTAAAAGTAAATATGGCTAATTGGGTGTAATTATTAGGGGCGTAACTCGGATGGGTTGAACGGATCGGACAATCAATTATAGTTTAACTCTAGGTATATAATTTTTAATCTTAAGTTTAATCTTAACCCTAACCCTACCTCGGATTGGGGAACTCAACCCAATCACTGCCCAAGTTTAATTCGGTTAAATTCGGGTAGAGCCCAAAATAAGCTTATTGTTCTAAACCTAATACATATATTATATAATATTCACCTAAATTAGCAACCAATAACTTCAACCAAGTTTTTAACGAGAAAGACTAAAAGAACGAGAAAGACAGAGAATAATATAACAAAAATAAAAAATCAGTGCTAATGTTTTATATATATAATTTTTTTTTAATTTGTCGGGTTCGGGTGAAACTCGGGTTCACGAGGCCTTAACCCGAGCCCAATCCAAATTAAATTCGGGTTGGAATTTTTTGACCAAAGTTCAACCCAAGTATTAAAAACTCTTACCCAAACTCTAATTTTTTCGGGTTGAGCTCGGGTTGCCAAACCCAAGTTGCACCCCTAGTAATTATAGTCTTGAAAAATTACTTTTCAGTTTAATATGTTATAAATATGTAATAATGTGAAATTATTTTATTTTGTTATTTTAAATTATGTTTATAATTTTTCATTAATAAATATAAATGAATTAAATTAAAATATCCGATTTTAAATTATTTTTAGTATATTACCATAAAATTTGACAATTATGTAGACTTGTCCTAATTACATACTCTCTGTATTCAAAGATCTATACATTAATGAATCTTGAAATGCATGTATTTTTTTTTTTTTTTTTGAATTTGCTTGGGTAATATGTTTTACTTGCAAAGAATGATTAATGAATCTCATTCAAACTAGCATTATCAAACTAAATTTTAATTCATCTGAATTTATATTTACTTTGAATATTATGATCCCATAATTCGATATATTTTATTTTTTAGGTTATATCTAAATTCATTAAAAAATTCAATTCCATCAAATAATTATTTAGTTGAAATTTTACAAATTACATGTAGCCTATATTTAAATAAACATATATGAAATTTGCATCAGAGCACAACCGCATCAACAAATTGGTAAACGAAATGAAAAATAAACCAACAACCAGAATGTCACGGAGAAATCGAATATGCCTGTCATTTATTTGTGGAGAGTATGAGATCCATCAATGAGATTTCGATTGTCAAAGAATACAGTTCTACACCATCTATTCTCTCTTCCTGACCAGTAGCTGCCTCACAGCTCAAACCAAAAGAAAAGGAATGCAACCTGCTATCCCTGACACTGAGAGAAGCAAGAATTCCAGTTCTAGCCTCGAGATGCTTCTGCCTCGCTGCGAGAGCAGAGCAGGTTTCTTTGGCCAGCATCTTCAAGTAAGATGCCAAAGCATCCAGCATCACAAGCTCTTTCCAATCTTTGCAAGCCTTCTGGCAACTCCAAATATTACTGCCTTAGTCAAAAGCCCCTGGTCAAGACTACAAACAAGGGCAATAGCCCCCCCAACGACTAGAAACTTGGGTATGTTCCTCCCCAGTGGCTTCTCAGATGAATCCAGGGTTTCAACCTCTGATGTACTAGTTTTTGTGCCCTCCAATGATCTCAGGTAATCTGCACTAACTTTGGTCTTGATCTGAGCCATGGAAGCACATTGTGAGAGTGGAGCTCCGGATGCTCTCTCCCTCTGGTATGCACGTAAACCTGCGTCGATCTTCTTGACAGCTCCCCACATACCCTGCCGGACACCAAGCTTTGCAATTTCCCAAGAAAAGCCCATATCTTCATGATGAAAGAGTAACACCTCACATGCAGTCAGTTGGCCATCGCCTCTCTTTGATTCAACTGATTCATGCAAGTAGACATACATCTTTGTCATTGATTGGACTTGATGGTAAGAAGTCGTCTTAAAGAGAAATTATTTCATTTTCGGAGTGCATAAGTTGCTTTTCCCATTGCAGACAGACTCAAAGACCAAGAAAGTTGTTTTACACAACAGATGAAAATTGAGAAATCCATGCATAACAATCATTTGATCAAATTGCATGAAACTATTGCCACAACTGTTGTGCACAGTTTTTCAGGGCAACATGCAATCTTCCAATTAGATTCATTAAACCACCATTGAAGTAACAAAAGAGCTTGTAATACAAATAGGCTCTCAATTCTGAATTACCTGCACGAATACACCAACTTGAGTAATACAAATCTACACGTCTTGGTTTGTTGCACTGCGGCACATAGGAGCAGGGTACACCCTGAAACACAGACAAACCCATACAAATTGAAACCCTAGAGACCACACATAATCAGAAAGAAAACTTATCAATATATATTTAAGCACTATTTTAAAAGGACAGCATATCAATGTTCCTGCATATTTCAACAGGGACTTCTCTGATATTCATATTGTCACTTCTACCTCAGCCCCACAATCAGCAACTGCCCCATCACTATCTTGCCTCTGCACATATAAGGCCATGGAGACGATGCCAAAACAGGGCCAAAAACAGACCACAGAAGAACACAAAAGAATCTACATCACAGAATATGAAACCATACAAAAAAACTATCCACGGTGGACAGCCAGTAATCAAAGTAACACTCCACGATCCAAAATGACCCAGACCAGAGTCGAAAGACCGATGGACTCTAAACCAAATTTACACTAGCTTCAAAATCATCATCCTAGCACAATAGTGTCTGTCTGACACAGAAATACACTCAGCCATGCAAAGTTGAAAATATTAAGATTACCCTCCATTTCCAAAAGCCAATTTGCAAACTCTTTTTCTACTCAGAGCCTTTCTCATGCAAATAATGGAAGAATTAGGGGTATGGCCGTATGAGTAGCATAAAGTATGCATTAACCATTTAATAACTTGTGCTTTACAAGTATAAATGGCTTGGTAAAGATCTATTGGTGAGGACTGTGAAGGGACAAGACAGATACTTCAGAACCATTTGTTGGGCAGAGATTTGGCCAGAAGTAATTATGCCCAAGGTGGAAGATGCACAAAATAAGAGCAGTTCTGTTAGTTCCTTAACACGATTTCAAAGTAACAAGCAGATATACAATATGGACCGAGGATAACTAGACAGTAGGGATAATTCATGGATCTCTCACCTTAGTAACACAATAGTACGTTTGTCCTGATTCCCATATTCGACGGCCTATAATGTATTCCCTGTCGCTACAGAACAAGGGAAACTGTGCCATGGAAAAGCATTGCCCTAAATTAGTCAATGTTACGTGCAGAAAGACAGCATAATATAGGCACAAGAGATGCTACTCCTACCTTGCGCACCCAGCGGACAACCATGTTTCCTGTGGTGGGGCACTTCTCCAAGATTTCAGCATGTATAAGCATGTCATCCCACTTCAATCGAAACTCATCATCCCAAAAGAAGTCTCTCAGCATTTCAGGGGTGGCATCCTCGTAGACAGTTCTGCTACGATATTGTGGAGGCCCAGTCTACAGAAGCCAATCAAATGTAATGCAGAGTTAAGCACACAGATGGCATAATCACTACAAAATAATGCAAGTAAGAACATGTATATGCACCATTTAGAGGTAGGAAGACTTGGTATAAGTAGTCATAGGTTCAGTAACAGGTGCCAATGTATCCAGAAGACGACAAGTATACAACACGTCGAGAAAGTAAAGCATACCTCAGGATCCCTCCGCCAAGCTTTATAGCTCATATTCGGTGTAGACCGGTCCATCATCTGAATCCAAGCAGGGCCTGCATCATTTTCCTCGACAAGTCGGCATAAATGTACCAAGTCACCTTCCGTCACTAGACCCGATTTTTCTCTTTCTAGCTGCGATAAACTGATCATATACAATCAAGCTGTCAAAAGCTACAAACTTTCAATTCCAAATGATTTCCCAACATGTAGGCAAAAATTACGTAGAATCAGTCAAACTGAAAGCGTGAGTTGGAATTTCTGACCAAGAGGTTAGACTGATTAAAGTAACAATTTTATTCTTTTACCAACCCTGTACAGAGAAATTTAAAAAATAGAGAAACCCAACCCACCTGCAGTCAGAATTCGAGTTTGAAGATGCAGATGTTGTTTCCTTGGTAAAGGTACGGTCAGCAATCCAAGAAATGCAGGTGGGCAATTGCAGTTTTAATGAATTCAAGCTCGGAATCGAACCAAAAGGCGTTGGCAAGGGCTGGCCAGAAGAGGAAGCGGGCGATGGTGGAGAATCTCCCACACAGCCCCTGTTAATATTGGCCCATTTAGGCCTCCAAGACCATCCAACCAGAACACCAACAAAAACCGCAATCCAAAGAGGTGTCAAGAACAGCATGAGCTCCATCAACACATCGGCAATCGAGGGTCTTTGCAAGATCTCAAATAAAGCCGAAACCAAAGCCATATGGAGCACTAGGAAACAATAAATGAATGCAAAAAGAAAGCAAAACCCTCGATTCAATTGAACAAAGGCACAGCCAATAAGCAAATCGATGACTCGAGGGTTTAAAAGAAAGAACCAGGAGGAAAGATAAACCCTAGCTAGGTTTCATTGGAAGATTGTGGGGGAAGATGAGATGAGAGAGAGAGAGGAATGAAGAAGAGGAATTATTATGGGTTTTTGCAGGAGAGCTGACAGAAGAAGACAAAGTGGGGATGCTTGCGTAAGGGAATTCAAACGGGGAGCTGAAAAGGATAAGGATGCGATAGATAAGCGGTCGAGAAACGTTGGTGCTCCGATTGGCAAATGTTTCTCTTTGTACTTTAATAAACGTTTATTGCCCCCAACCAAAATCTCTCCCAACACTTGGCCATTGGCCCGAATAAACACAGAGATCGGAGTGGATTAGGATTTGAATGCTACTCCTAAACTTGCTTGCTAGTTTAGGAGTGATTGATTGTACTACTACTGCTATCGTATTCCTCATTCCCAATATTGATCAATATTGGGGGTATCGTATTACTATTGGGTATATTTCTAAATCGCGTTTTTCACGTTCCTTGCCTGCCTACCTGCCACGGATATTATTTTGACTACTACTACATAAACACATGTTGAGACAGACAGCCACAGGAGGAGCACGTGGATGGGGATTAGGCTAATTGGTCCATAGAGTTGATTGTAGGTACCATGGGATCAATTAGTCTTTAACGCGGGGCTGCGGATGGATGAATAGCACATGAGTAATCTTCTAATCAAATTTTAAAATTAAATTTAGAGTCTAAATGACTTGACCTTCTTTATTTGGTGTCATATCATTTAGACTCCAAATAATATATTGTCAATTCATTTAAACTCTAAATTTAGTCAACATAGCATTAAATGTCATTTATATCGTGTTATTATTATTCATATCGTATTTTTTAAGATTTATGAAAAAAATCTATTTAATGTGTTATAAATATTAATTTAAATTATTTATTATATGTATTTAATAATAATGTCAATTTTATAATCGTTCGAGTTGACTTCGTATCAAAATATCAGAGTTAACACCCTAAATTTTGGCCCAAATTAAATTAAATTTGATGACATAGTGTCGACTGTGTATGTGTATAATTAAAAAACATGTTGGGTCCCTTACCTTGCTATAATATTGAAACTCCTATTCATCGTCTCCGGCTAAAGGCACCATGTAATATAAAAAAAATCATAAGCAATTATCCAATTTTAAAAAGAATGGCTCGAAAATATTCAAACCAATTATTTTAAAATGATCCGAAATATGCCCTTGAACATATCCTCCATATTAATAAAACTTTCACAAAAATATACAAAACATTCCAAAAATAACATCATATATATAAATACATAAGGAAAAAAAATACTAATGGGACATTTGTGATTAAAATGGACGTTTGTATTGCACTTCTGTTTGATTTTTTTTTTTGTATAAATAATAGATTAAATGTTTTATTTATGAATTATATATTTGTAGTTTTTGTTGGTGTGGAAGTGGTGATCGCGATTTGACTGACTTTGATTTTTTTATTTTTTTTGGTGCAATCGATATCACTTTTTTTTTTTATTGATGATTAATTTGGGCTTTGCTTTTTTTTTTTTTTGAGAACTATAGATTTTCATATAACGAAATTGGTATCGCTTGTTTTTTTTTTATTTGTGACTATCTTGGGAATTATTTTTTTTTTTTTAGAGGTGGGGTGGGGGGGGGGATGGGGACACACAGGACTGCCTTATTTTATTGGTAACTAGGAGTAATCCGTGCCTGAAGGCACGGTGCAATATAAATTAACCAATTAATTTGAAAAGGTAATGAGTGAAGATCTTTAAGAACAGTGACAGAGTCAAATATATGATTTAGGGTGGGCACATTTTATATTTTTTATATTAGATTTGATATTTAAAAATTCATTAAACATAAAAAAATGTCTATTTGAAAAAAATTAATAAGATAACATCTATTAAGGATCAATAATATAATTTATTTGATATAAATAAAAGCAATATTCTATAATTTTTAATTTTTTTATAAATTCTATATTTTACTCATTTTTGGCTATCTATTATATAATTTTTGAATCAAATGAGACTTCAACAAATCATATCAATACTCTAAGGAATTAATTTTAATTTGTTAATTTTAAGAGATTTGGTATGGACCTTTTGTTTTTGTTTTTTTGTTCTAGTACCCAACTTGTTTGATTCAATGAATTTTATTTTTCATAAATTCTTACAGTGGGTCCAACTAATCTAAAAAAATATAAAACATATATAATTAAAAAAAAATATTTTTTTTCAAGGTACCCCCCTGACCCCTCCTCCCTCCGCCACTACCAGAGAAAGAGAGTGAAGAATGAGAAGAAAAAGGAAAAATTCAATATAAATGGTATTGAGAGAGATGTTGGCGATCGTTGGATAAGTTTATTTGAGACCGTTGGATGGGCTTGTTGAACCCGCCCTGTTTTATATTATATAATCCACAAAATAAAATAGAATTGACTTAAAAAAAACATTAATTTATATACATGTAATTAACATTGAATATTAATTTATATACATATAATCAAAATCGAGTTAAATTTAATACCAACTAAAATTTTAATTTATCAAAAAGTATATTGCCAAAATATTTTCTATCAAAAAAAAATCTACAAATATCATTTATAAAATATTATTTTTTTAATTATTACAAGTTATTACAAAATTATTAATTTAAAAGAATATATTGGTGTTGGATTTCCTTAAGATATAAAAATAATAATCTTGAATTTTTTATTCAAGATATATATAAAACATGTTAGTTTGAGATAATTAATTAAACAAATAAAATTTAAATTAATTATATTCAATATAAATGTGTTAAGTAATGCCATTGTCTTTGTTTAATCTTAAATTGATGAGTTTTTTTTAATCAAAATGTTATCATTGTGTCTTATACAAATTCAAAATATTACACTATACATAAAATATTAATAGCTAATTTGACCGATTTAATTATTATGTCAAAGAAAATCATGTATTCTAAAATCAGTCGTAATCGTTGACCGGTTATGAGGAAAAATATTAAGGAAACAAATGTTAATTTCTTGACTGTTTGATAAATAAATTTGAGACCGTAAAATATGTTCTAAGATCAGCCGTAATCGTTGACTTATTGGGGGGAAAAATATTAAGGAAAACAATTGTAATTTCTTGACTATTGAATGAATGAATTTGAGACCAAGGGATCGGTTTGTTGAAGCCGCTCTGTTTTATATTATAGATTAGCTTTGACTTTGAATTGTTTTTTTTTTTCAATTTATTAGAATTATGTCTTTTTTTTTTTGGTTAAATAATGCCTTCAGGTTCAGGCAATTGTTTGTAGAATTATAAGAGACTTTATTATTTGAGTTTTTTTTTAAACTTATTTTATACATTGCTTACGTAAAATTAAAATTCAATAAAGTTTTTTGTAATGGATATTCTTTCGGCCAATCATTTATCACAATCAACAAATAATATGAAAATTAAAAAGAATAATTTTAGTATTACGTACTTGGTAAAAGAGAAAAATAGTTACCCCAAGTCCAAAAATTACTAAGTATGAAAACCACTGTATGACTAAGTAAAATCATTGTTATTAACCACAACACATACTATTAAACAAATAATAAAATAAAAAGTTCAATATTGAAATCAACAACTCCAAAATCATCATGGTTTACGGTGTAACCTAACACAAATAATAAAATAAAAAGTTCAATGATTTAGNGTTATTAACCACAACACATACTATTAAACAAATAATAAAATAAAAAGTTCAATATTGAAATCAACAACTCCAAAATCATCATGGTTTACGGTGTAACCTAACACAAATAATAAAATAAAAAGTTCAATGATTTAGTTGAAGTAAAGAAAAGCATTTACTCAATGACAAATTCAAAGATCTTATATGATTCCAGATTTAGCAANATGCCATGATCCTATATGACGAGTACCTCAGGGGCGAGGACCTTTATGCGCCGATGATGCTTGATCTTAGCAATAGTGTTTTGGTAAATACCGAGAACACGTGTCTTCATCATGGAGTATTTCAGAAAAGTTCCATCAAATAACACTTCTAAAGCAAATGATCAATTACATTAAAATTAACTCATGCTAAGCCGCATAACTTATACAGTTTCAGCAANAAGAACAAGGAGAACACCAAAACAATCAAATAGACCAACTACAACACATTAAATAACACTTCTAAAGCAAATGATCAATTACATTAAAATTAACTCATGCTAAGCCGCATAACTTATACAGTTTCAGCAAATTTAAGTAAGCTGTTATCACTTCATTAATTTAAGTAAGCCCACATAAACCCAATCCAAAAAAAAACCAAATAAAGTATATCAAAAGCAAAAAATTGATCAGTTACCCAAAAAAATCGAGTAGGCCAAAAGAAGATTTTTTGATATTCCGCAAGATATCGGATAGGGATGCGGAATACTTATAATATTTTCATATTCCTAACTTATCCTATATATATATACTAGTCATAACTCAAGCTTGGAGACATGATAAATTATAAATTCGAGCGCCCAGAAAATCAATCTCACTATTTTAANGAGAGAGAGAGAGAGAGAGATGAAACTCTTGTTTTGGAGGAGAAGTTTTGGTTGTTGGATCAAAAGTTTAGAAATGATCTGAGTCACAAAAATAGAATACAAGCTCATGATCCGTATTAAAAGCAACAATGGTTTGGTTGGCCTAGTAGGTCTGGTCTGGAATAAATTCTCGGCATAATTACTTGTTGAGATTCACAAAGCAGCTTCTAATAAAAATAAAAATATATTTCATTGCAACTCAAGAACCATGACTAACAAGAACTTGAGCAAACAACTTTTTTATTTTGCAGTTGCAAGGTCCTCCTAATCAAGCAATAAAATTGTAGTTCGGTGTACCTCTCAAACCAGTAACTTATTATAGCCTTTTATCTATGTCAACGAAAAAGAATGACAGAGTGTAAGATCTCCAGCTCCATCGATCAACCACCATTCTCTTCTATATTAATATTTTCTTCACCTACTTATAAGATGTCCTCCTATATAGATTGTCAATGATTTGGTCAGCAGCATACATATTAAGTTTTGATGATGATCAGTGACCAAAACTGGCCTACCTCACCTCAATGGTACTGTAGAAAAAGACTGTTTATTATTATTATTTATATGCGCTTCAAACCTATATTTAGCACCAAAAACAGAACCAAATAATAGATGACAAAAGCAATTATAGGTTCAATCAATTATCTGCAATTNCCTACCTCACCTCAATGGTACTGTAGAAAAAGACTGTTTATTATTATTATTTATATGCGCTTCAAACCTATATTTAGCACCAAAAACTGAACCAAATAATAGATGACAAAAGCAATTATAGGTTCAATCAATTATCTGCAATTTTGATCAATGAATCTAGTTTGATATGCCCCAATATTTGCTATTTTTGTTATACTTTCGCAAGCATTTGAATTGAATCAGAAACTGTGCGAGATGATTTTCGCACAATGGATGAAAGGTGAACAGATCTCTCTAGTGATGAACTCGATTGTGGATGTGGCGGATCCCGCAACAGGGAATGAGTTGAGAGAGTTAAAGGGGCCTAAGAAGTAGTGATGAATTGTTCTAGGGGACGTTCAATCGATTCCAGTGGGTCGCAAGATGCTTCTGTCACACAAAGAAACAAGTTAGAAGGGCACCAGAGTGTTTTCTGCCGTATTCCCTCTGACGATCAAGTCAATTCTTTGAGAGAGGGGAAGAAGAAAACACTGTGGCTCTTGAGAGATGATTTTGCGTTCCTTTGTAATGTGTTTTTGAAGACTATTTATACCTTCAACGACTCATCATTACTGGTAGTCTAGGCAATAAGTAGCCTTCAAAGATGGGGCAGTGTGCCTCCTATTTTACGTAAGGAATGTCCCAATATTAATTGCTCGGGCCNGCTCTTGAGAGATGATTTTGCGTTCCTTTGTAATGTGTTTTTGAAGACTATTTATACCTTCAACGACTCATCATTACTGGTAGTCTAGGCAATAAGTAACCTTCAAAGATGGGGCAGTGTGCCTCCTATTTTACGTAAGGAATGTCCCAATATTAATTGCTTGGGTCCCTGAGCAGTTAATACTCTTTCTTCGATATAGAGGTTTTAAATGCTAGGAGCCCAAGGCATTTAATGCCCCCTATCGTCGGCTTCTCAAGTCACTGTGGANCTATTTTACGTAAGGAATGTCCCAATATTAATTGCTTGGGTCCCTGAGCAGTTAATACTCTTTCTTCGATATAGAGGTTTTAAATGCTAGGAGCCCAAGGCATTTAATGCCCCCTATCGTCGGCTTCTCAAGTCAATGTCCCATCATATGAGGATTCATCAAATGTTTGTCTGAAACAGTCATATATCAGCAGGAGTAGTTCTGTCTTTTTATCCCTTATTCTACATCTTCCCTTATTTTGCATCTTACGCTACTCGTCTGACTCCCCCTGGCTGAGTGTTCAGTTGGTTCTACTATTCTAACTTCATTGTGCAAAGTGCCCTCCTGACTCCTAATCTAGTTTAGACCGTTCAAATGTCAATCAGTAGCCGCTCTAGAAGTCGAAGACTTGTGACAGGAGCGGTGTGAGTACCCTTGGGGCCAAGGACACATGTCCCTCCGGGAGTGGAGGTACCCTCGGCACCGAGGGCATATGCCTAGGCGCCAAGGAACATGTCTGTCAGAGTAGAGGTGTCTCGGTGCCTAGGACACGTGGCTTCGTTAGAGACAAAGATGTACCTCGACGCCGAAGACACGCNGGTATTTGGATGCATCTCCAGCCTTGCATTGCACACCACTAATGGGGTCAGTTAATACGTGTTTTGGGTAGAGGCTGAGATTAATGGACATTCTATGTGTCTGGCATTCCTGCTTCGTAAGTTGAGATCGTTTATGGGGTTGGCAGACTGGTTAAATCCCACAAAATAAATAATTGAAGCCAAAGAAGAAAAATACAACGTAACCCCATATGTAATCTGAATCTGGTATAGGATTGTGATAATGTAAAGGTAATTTGTATAGGTTATTGAAATCCCTAAGCTTATCCTTTATCTAATTCCTTGTAGAAAGTATTTAAATTCATTTTTTTAAATGAATTATGATAATGATTGGATTAAGTCTGGATCTCTTTAGAACCTAAGATCCTATGGGCTTGCAGAAAGTGGGCCAAACAGCTCGCCTAAACAAACTCTCCTGAGCACAAATTGGGCAACAAACCGATATCAGGAAAGGTCGGAGTAACAAGATCGGCACGATAACAAGCTCCGAACTTAGGAGCCTGGCACAGGGTCAGTGTGTTAAAACTGCAAAATGACACATGGATAGGGGGCAAAGGACCTTTACCTGACGACTCTAATAAACAAAAGCCCACAAGTAGTTGAGACAAATCAAGTCCTATAGTCAGCAAGTAGTGGATGAAGAAAGACTTTGGGAACCATAACTCTAGGACGAAGACAAGTACAGAAAGTACCACAAAATCATCCAAAAAATAGAAACATGAAGTTCAAAATGCCAAAGATTGAGGCGTTCGATGGGACTAAAGACCCCATAAAACACCTGAACTTATACAAGAACCAGATGGAGCTCAATAGATATCAATATCTCGTCTGCTGTCGAGTTTTCGCCATTACCCTCAAGCTTGGCTCAACAGGCTACCACCAACATCAATCTCCTCCTTTCAAGAACTCTTCAAACATTTCATGTCTCACTTCATTGGGACATGAACTTCTTAGAAACCATCTTACTATCTCTTGAGTGTCAAGCAAGGATCCAATGAATCTTTGAGAAGTTATGTTCAGAGATTCAAATAGGAGTCCTTGAAAGTTTAAAATATAGATGCCAAGTTCGCCCTAAGCACCTTTATGTCGAGACTCGACCTCCAATCTAAAGATTTACAATTCTCCATCACTAAGAACCCCTAAGCGACAACTGCTGAGGTTCTCGCCAAAGCAAAGAAATACATAAACAAAGGGGAGACGCTCTGCATGCAGTGGAATGTGTTGACCTCGAGTGAGAGTGGGAAGAAAAAGAAAGACCACGGCCAGAGGAAAGAAAGAAGACGAGATCAATCCCCGAAGAGAGAGAGAGAAAATTGTCCCCCAAAAGGAGGGGGAGCATCAAGGACCATCTAGGACCACCACCTCAAGAGCTTTAACTACGATATGTGCCAAATTGGCTCATCCCCCCCCCCCNCGGTTCAATGAGCTCATCTCAGGGAGGATGCAATAAATGCCCAGCCTTAGAGACATTTATTGTCTTTCACTTCCGAGCCTTACCGCATTGAATGCAGTCTCATCAAGGGAATGATGTAATTAAATGCTTGTTTTCTCAAGTCGCGTGTCAGCAAGGTCATGCGGTCTTTCTGTCTCTGATGTGACACAATATGCCGCGCGTCCATTCCCCATTGGTTGTGGCCCCTACCTTTCTGTGTCTTCTGACACCAATTGTGTAAGAAGAGGTCATGATAGCTAACCTAGCCTAGCCTAGGCTAGTGACCAGTACATCAATAGCCTCTGCTGGAGCAGAGAACTTTATCCTGGATGAGGGGGGTACATCTCGGAGCCGAGGAATAGGTACATCTTGAATCCGAGAGGGGGAGGCCTAGCGACCGATGTACCATATCAGACCGAGGGTACGTGTCGGTACATAAAAATATACTAGATGCCACTCGATCCCCATGATCAATACCTCGGGGGAGAGGGGACTTGTGACCCGATGGGTACGTGATCTCGGTAACAAAGATTAACGACACTGAGGACACGTTTCTTCATCTCGGAGTATTTCGAAAATGTCCCATCAACTGCCCCCCAGCCTTCGATCTTCTGACACCGAGGACATACGTCGTAAGGAGACGAAGGGTTTTACAACAACTCGAACTGCTTCATCATTGCTTCTAGCCGCTTTCCCCTGCTTAGGACGTCGTGCGCATTAAATGCGCCTTTTCGTGCTTCGCGCCCAATGATGGGATAGGTGCTATATATAAATGGGCTTCATCTCTTCTTTTCTCATTTTATTGTTCTAAACTTTTCTTCACAGAGCCCTTGCCGGAGACTTCGCCGGAGATCCCTTTCCTTTTGTTGTTAACTGTCCAACCATTTCACCGGAGTTTTTAGGCCAGCAGACTCATCCTTGCTTCTGAAACATTTTGGAAGGAGTCACTTCAAATTTCCCAGAAAAAACTTCTTTTTACATTCTGGTGAGTCCCAGTATCTTTCCTTTCTTTGTCCTTCTGTCCCTTTTGGGATTTCGATAACTGGAGGTGTCTCGATTACCACTTAGCGACCAATCCTCGGGAAGCTTCCTTGGGGACCTTTAAGGAAAAAAACATCCTCCACTTTTTCTCACTTTCTTCGAGATGCCTCGTCATCGCCCTGCCCTCGAGAATCCTCAGGCCAGCTCTTCGGGGTCAGGGAAATATAAAGTAAATGGTAGTGAGCAAATTAATAGGTTTAAGGTCAAGTACAGTATCCCACAATATGTAGACATAGAGGATTATAACCCGGCTATGTACCCACGTGCCCTTGGTACCGAGGGTGCAATGCTCTTTTATACCAAAGCCATCATAGAAGGCGGAATTAGATTCTCTTTGCCCCATCTACTTCTCCAGTTCCTCTCTCATTTCCACCTCTTCCCCGGGCAGTGTTGCCTTAATGTCTTTAGGATAATTATGGGGGTCCTAGAGCTTAATAGGCGTCTCGGGGTGATTGTTGGACTGAATGATATCCTTTTTTGCTATTCCCTCTTGAGAGTCATGCCTCAACAACACTTCTACCTCAAAGCCAGAGACCCATCTATGTACCTCGTAACTCACCTTCCCGACTCGGACAAGGGGTACAAGGATGACATACTTAATTTCAAGGGATCTTGACAGAGAGGTGTCGGTCCCGAGTATAACGGCTTGTTATGCCCTTTGGAATGGAGAACGACAAGTACGTCG
>CAUOFW020008947.1:161651-199707 GCA_963454935.2 Ilex paraguariensis
CCCCGCTCTTGAAGAAAATAACAAGGAGTTCTTCAAGAAGGGGTGGGACGAGGCGCTCCAGTCTGCTGGGATCCCGTCAGACTCCCCGCTCTTCCAGATGCACAAATACGTGCCCTCGGCTGAGATGGAACAGGCCGAAGCCGAGATTGCTGCCGAGGGCAAGATTCCAACGCCGGTGCAAGTTTTGGTGGATCTGCCTGAGGTGGCAATAGTGGATTTGTCTGATGAGGCCCCGCCGGACCAGGCTCCCGATCAGAGAACTTTATCCTGGATGAGGGGGGTACATCTCGGAGCCGAGGAAGAGGTACATCTCGGAGCCGAGGAATAGGTACATCTTGAATCCGAGAGGGGGAGGCCTAGCGACCGATGTACCATATCACACCGAGGGTACGTGTCGGTACATAAAAACGTACTGTATGCCACTCGATCCCCATGATCAGTACCTCGGAGGAGAGGGGACTTGTGACCCGATGAGTGCGTGATCTCGGTAACAAGGATTAATGACACCGAGAACACGTGTCTTCATCTCGGAGTATTTCGAAAATATCTCATCAATATATATTGCAAGCGGAAGTTGGATGGCAAAGCAATTGCACGCGAATGCCTGAGACATTAAATATACCTTGAGATTATGATAGCCGGAGACTAAAAGAGTGGCAATTGATTGCGAAGAGCACAGCAAACGGTTGGAGCATTCACTGCAGCTAGTTCAAGCCTTTCACGAATGAAAACCTGTCTAATGTTGTGGCACTTTGTAAACATCCAGATGCTCTCCTATCTTTCTGGCGATTTTCATTTGTAACGAGGTGAAAAGAGTGTATGTACACTGACACCCACAACACTCTGTTCATTGGTCTGTGAATACTAGGAGTGAGCAGAAATGCCAACCAACAGATTGACCACAGTATATCGGACATGAAAACTTACCAATTATGTTTCTGCCTTAATTTGGTGAAATGCTTGATTATTTGACATTTTTTGTTGGAATTCAATTGATTCAGATAGGATTTATTGGATTGGATGTCTGATTGTTAACAAATTCGAATATGAATTTGGTTTTTTAATATCTGGCGGTTTAATGGATGGGATTCGGGACCCGAGTCCAACCTATTGATAGACCTATTATCATGTGTTTATTTTGAGAAATCATATGTTGATTTCACAATTGCGATGCCATGGATTTTCAAATGACTCGAAAAATGTTTATGTATTAACGAGTCAATGCTATTATAGATCCCAACCAAGGGAGTCAAATCCGATGAAGGTCCGAGTCAGCAGACTCAATTCTAGTATGTAAATACCATGTTTTGCATAAATGGCCAATGTATGTTATGAGTTGTAACAACTATGTTTGCTGTTAATGAGATATGGGTAGGGTTGTTATGACCAAATGTGATTGTAATATATACAGTATTATTACAGGTAAAACAAATGTAGTCACAGATGTTTTCTCTAAGAACATCATTAATCATAAACATGTGAAAACACATTTGGTTCCATGTTAGACTTCCATGGCCAGACATGCGCCATATCCTTAGAGAAGGGTATTTTTTTGCAAGTAGAGAGTATGGATGGTTGTTCTGCGTTCATGACTGACTCAAGAAGAAAGTAGTTCATGTCCCCTTGAATAATGGGGTGTCTATGCTCGGTTGTCATCGGATATAAAGAAAAAGGAACAATAAAGAAACAGAACACTAATAATCACACATGACATGATACAATCTGGAGCCTACTTCTAAGTTACAACTCACAGGTTAATCACGTTGGCGCTTGAGGATAATGACACCAAAGTCAACTTGCACGGCTGGAATGGCCTTCACCAATCAAATTGTTATTCCTTTCCGAAGCCCCTGTTGGATCTCCTCCTCCACCACCACACCTAGCCAAAATTTTCTTAGGCGAAAGCAGCATAGATCTGCACAAAGGGCAAGTGACCTGACCCTCATCTACCCAAGTATCAAGGCACTCTCTATGGAAAACATGGCTACAGTTGGAAAGCTCCCTAATCTCATGCCTCTTCTCTATCCAATCCAAGCAGATTGTGCATACCTTTCCTCCAGCTTCCTTTGCTCCAAATCTTTCGAGGAAATCGCCGTAATGGACTACTGGGACTCTCTTCCTGATGGCTTCTGTTACGACGTGGACTGGGATTGGGACTAAAGATGGAGATGGCCCATCTAATATCAGAATATAATTGTTCCAATTATCCCTGGAATTCTCTTCTTCTGGTGGTGGTTTGTACAGACCCAGATGAGTGAGTGCCCCTATAACCATGAATTTCAGATGGTTTACTAAGTTCACGAAGAATGCGATGGTAATAGCCTTCGGTATCTTGATGGCAAGATAAACGAAACCCATGATTCAATTTCACTGAGAGAGAGAGAGCAATTGATAAGTGGACGGAAATGAAAAGGGCTAAGCAGAGACCGTATTTGCAAAAGGCATTTGGAAAAGTTTACCACCATGATTTGATGACAGTTTGCCTTTTTTTTTTAAATCGATGATGATGATAGGTTCTAAATATTTTTAAAAAATCATGCAGAACTTAATTAATTGAATTGAAATATGTATTGATGAAGCTAATTTGGTTTAGTATACAAAAAATTGGAAATGATTTCCTATTATGTTATTCCGATAGTGTCTAAATTCTTTGGTTTATTGGCAACGGAATGGGATAGAGAGGGATTTTAGAAAGGACTATGCTGTGTTTATCAAAAAGAAATTTATCAAATTTTTCATACTAAATAATGTGGCACAATTTTCGTTGTTAAATTTTAATAGGAACCACTAAACTTGTTGGAATTTGACCAAAATTTTCTAATTATTATGAATGAGAGTTTATTGGGTAATCAGTGTGAGAATTTTATATAAAATAGAATTATATTTGAAGAATTTTAATATACCATAAATAAGTATGTTAGACGTGTGATAGGAAACATAAATATTAAGTTATATATGAATAGGTTTAGGTTACAGTTTTTTATCGATATAAATAAGAGTGTGTATTATATAATCAGTTATCAAATAATCAAATTTTAATAAATAATACATCGATATAAATTCTTGATCCGAAAATATAAGTACTGTATATCGAAACCCACTTATCGAATAGTAGCATTACTTTTTTAGAAAAGAAACCTATGCGAGGATGGACAAAAATAAGCAATGATGAACCCCTTTTGTTTTGTTCAATTCTTTTAAGTGCAATGGGTAATTTTTTTTTTTTCAAAAAATTAATGTAAAACCCAATATTAACAAAAAATGTATCAATGAATGGAATGGCATGTGATTGATCGTGCTAGTAATTTGTTAAGTGCAAAACTTATAGTTATACTTATCAAAAAACTATACAATATAATTAATTGATCTAAATTAATATAGGGTTAAGCAAATTTGAGTGAGATTTTAAGGGATACGGATGATAAATGGATAAACTTATTAAACTCATTTAATAAACGGATCGTATTCAAATAAAATATGTTAACTCGTTTATCATATATTTACTCATTTAAATAAAATTAATAGATTAATAATTACTTTTAAAAAATTTAGCCAAAATAATATATGCAGTTTAATAATTAGATTAATTAAAATTATTAAACAAGTTAAAAGAGTCAGTATCGTGTAACCTGTTTGATAAAGGAATTGTGTTCGATTTACAGATTTTCAGTCGTTTAATTAAACAAATCGTGTACGAGTTTAAATATTTTTTTCACACAAACCAGATTAGTCCCGATACGAATCTGCTTAACACAATACGGTTGACACTCCTAGTTAAAATTATAGTAATAGGCATGAATAATGAAAATTAAAATAATTGAAAAAGAATACCATGCAAAGCAAGTGACTATTATGTCATAGACATTTCTTTAATAAAAAGGAATTATCCTCCCCTGACTACATAGAGAATATAATGATCCACCTATTATTTTTATTTATTTATTGCAGACATTATCAAGATACAAAACTTATTTTATAGCAAAATTAAAAAAAAATTAAATAATAATCTATGGAGCCGATCTGGATTTAACTTATACTTTCACTTTTTTCTGCTATTGAGATCGGCCTTGGGTAATCAGAGAAGGTACCACGTTGGGGGGTCCAATATGTAGTGTCGTATGGGGTGGTTTTTTTTTTTTGTTTTTTGGAAGAGGCCGTGTCGGGTGGTTCTATGTATCATATGTCCCCCGCGGCAGGCGGCTCAACAATATTAAAAGAAAAAGTTTGGGCTTTTGGTTCTAAGTAACGAAAATTGGAACTAAGTCTTTTTTAATGAAATTATAATAATTTGAATTCGTCAAGAAAATTTGTTTGGTGATTAATTTGTTTTTTATTTTAATAATAAGTGATGAGTCCGAATTTTACTGGACTAAGCCCAATTTAAATAAACTGAGAAAGTCCGAAGAAAAATCCAACTAAAGACGTAACACAACAAGGAGCCATGAGGCCGTAAATTAACAAGGAGTCAAGTGGGCTAAAACACCAAAGGCTAACGCCCAAATGGGCGTCGCCCATGGCCAGACCCTCTTGGTTCTTGCCTCCTTGTCCCTCTTCTCCACTCCAATGCAAGTCCAAGTCCATACTACTCTAAGTCTAAGCTCAAGATCAGAATCAGCCCAGCTCAAGATCATCCTCCGACGGGAATAGAGACACAAGCGAGAGAATATCGGGATGTAGAGATTCATTCCTATTAAGATTATACTTACCAAGATAGTGGAAGTCCCCTTCCTTACGTCACCGTCTTGGTGTGTCTATATAATGTAAGTCCTTTATATTTAGAGGACATGCCTTCATAGTCTTGAGATCCCTACACACACTACACTTTCCTACACACATTGTTCTCTCTTTCTCTATAAGCATTGTAATACTCTTAGAGAATACTCTTTCTGGTGACCTCACCCATTAATAAAAAGATCCAAGCCACCGTTGCCGTTCTCGAGAGTGGAGTAGGTCACCCGGACTGAACCACTATAATTTTTTGTATTGGCTCCTTATTTACAATTTCATTATTGATTGTTTTATTTATTGCTCATTAACTTCATCCATTCATACACTTGATTCTTGATTTTGCACAAAAATTAATTTATGCATCATCAATAAGTATTTAAGTCCATTATTTTTTAAATCCTAAAAACATCATTAACAATGTTATTCTGCTTAGTCATAAAAAGTTAAAAACTTTGAAGACTTTGACAGTAGGTTTAAATTAATTTTTCAAAGTTGAGAATTATTTTCTCTTAATTTACTCATAAATTCAAATTTAAATTCATATGCTCTCTCTTTCTCTCTCCCCGATGTATCATCACTCTAGTGCACTCTTCCTCCTTAAAACACTTTTATTCTATAGAAAAAAAAAATGAAGTAGAACACAAGGCATGTTCGCCAAGTTCACCGAGAAGAGGAGCTTCGAAAACGTTGTGTTGAACGTTGGCGTTGGTGGCGGTGCTGCTCCTGAGAATTGAAGACAATGAAGCCGATGAAGAGAGGACACAATCGAAGCTCAATGTATTATTGGTTTGACCCCTAGTTTTTATTTTTTTTGGTAAATAGTCTCCAATTTTGTTCAATATTTCATATTATTACATTTTTTGTTGACAATGTTATTATTTTTTTCTAATTGACTATATTACTATTTTTTTTTCAAGTTACTATTTTTTGTTGAGCATATTATTACTTTTCTATGTTACTTTTTTTGATGTTAAAAATTAGAGGTTTCATCCTTTATTTTTAGATTTTGAATGTTACTATTTTTTTCATGTTACAGTTTTTTGTTGAGCATGTTCCTACTGTTATTTTTTCAAATATTACTACTCAATGTTATTTTTTTTTGAATATTACTATTTTTTTGTATTTAAATATTACTATTTTTTATATTTAAATGATACCATTTTTTGTGTTTGAATATTACTATAGTTTTATTCTATAGATAGATATAAGAAAAAATTTTAATATTAGTCAAATTCCTAAAATTTAAGAGTGGTTAGTTTTCAAATTTGTTTTACTTAAACATAACTACTGGAAGTCTTTTGGACAATAGAGATTAAAATAGACTTAATGTTAAACAAGTTTTCTTAATAGATTTATCATCAAATAAGTCTAGAAAATGAGATCGACCTCCAAATTACTAACCTAAAAAAATTTTAAATTAAAAAAAAACCCAAAAAATTAAATATAATTAAAATTTTTATTGTAGTAATTTGAATCCATAATAATAGAAACCTAAAAATCATATATTGAAAAAATAAAAAGTACTCAAAAGTAAATTCATATTTAGCCCTACCTACTCTCTCTATATGAAAAATAAGTAAAAAATATAAAAAAAATTAAAATTAAACTCTCTCTCTGATAAAAAATAAAAAAACAAATGTTAAAACATTTTTCTTAGCAACAATAACACGTTCTTCTTCTGTCTCTCTCTCACATAAAAAATAAAAATAAACTATTTTTTAAAAAAATTTAATATTAAAAATAAAAAAGATTCTCATTCAATGTTGTCACCTTCCACCTCAAATTACCTTTTGCCAACCTTGCATATATTGTCCTTATTCGTATGATATTTGTGTATTTTTTTTCTACAGGGTGTTCAAACTTGTATTAATTATTCTCGTGAACTCTTAGATAAATTTGTTAGAGAATGTCCAGGCCCAGTAATTTTTAGTCAAATTTGTAACAGACATTAATAATTCAAATAATGTGAATCTAATCATATAATTGAGAGTACAATGTCAGCAATATGATAATTTAAGAAATTTTATTTCTTAAATTACCATATTTTTATCTCTTTTTTTTTCCAAACTTTATTTGTAACAAGGTTTACAGTACAAAAAATTAGAAAGGGTGATTACTGTCAATTTACTTTTGGCACCAGCAAAGAAGACATGTTCCTTTTAATAATTAATTAAGCTAAGATTCCCCTTTTGGTGTGTAAATTAATTTTAGTTCTATCAAATTTTTAATATAAAAAAAGTCCTCCAATTTTGGAAAAAAATTGAATGCAATCCTGTGTTGACGAAAATGTTAAGGGATTGTTTAGTTACTGATTTTTATTACCTATTTTGCCTTTATCACATGATTTTAGTTTAAAATATAATTAGTTTTTTTTTTGTTATTGAGGTTTTTACAGTGTTGTCTATCAATTTTTAAATTCAAAATCGTGAACCAAGCTATTTGGACATTATGATAACGTCTGACGATCTGTGTTTTAGTATACCTGTTTGACGATTTGTATTTATGAAAAAAAAAATATATTAATAATTTATATTTTAGTATTTTTGTCTGACGATATGTGTTTATAAAAAAGAAGGTACATTAACAATTTGTATTTTAGTGTATCTATCTGACAATTTGTGAAAGTATACAATTCTAAGGATTTGTAGTTATGAAGAATAAGGTATATTAACGATCTATATTTTAGTGTACTTATAATCTGTGTTTCAGTGTACTTGTCCCACAATTTGTGTTTATGTAAAATAAGGTACATTAACGATCTGTATTTTAGTGTATTTATCTAATAATTATTGCGTATCTTTTTTTTTTTATTGCGTGCCTATTATTTTTTAGCTTGAAAATGTATATATTTTTTAAATTGTGTATCTGTCTTACAATTTGTGTTTATGGAGAAAATGTACATTATGAAGATGTAATTTTTTAAAATATGTGTTTAAATTAGATGTTGATAATGTCGTTATTTTTTGTAATTATAAAGGACATTAGTTATGTCTATTATTTTGACTTTTCAACAAAAATTTAGGGTTCGTTTGGTAACGTTTTTGTTTTTGCGTCTTCAAAAAATCAAAAACAGAGACAATTTTTTGTCTTTGTTTTGTAGTAAATATTGAAACAGAAAACATGTTTGATAGTCATTTTTGTCTATCAAATTATGAGAATAAAAACAAAAAATATATTTGGTAACTACTTCAAGTTTTATCATAAATATGTTTTATAATATCTCATTTTTTTTCAAACAAATTAACACTTTTATTTCATAATATGGACAAGATATCCAACATTTGGTTCAATCCACTCCAAAACCTATTCAAACATCATTTTAAACCAATCCAATTCCATATGATCAAGTGAAATCCAATCCAGAGATATCTCATCTAGCAAACAAGCAACAATTAAACAACAGTAAAAGTTCAATATGACTTAAGTACAGCTCTCAAGAATAATATTTTGTCATGGCATTGGAGCAATTCTAAATTTTTTTTTTATTTTTTTGGTAAAAAAGAGAAATATTATTGATAAAGGACAATATTACAAGAAGCAGAAAAAGCAAAGCTTTAACAACAAAGAAAAAGCCAAAGTTGGCTTTAATTCTTCAAAAGAAAGACAAAAAAATGCCTTTATCCAAAGTCAACATTGCCCAGTATCTCAACAGCAACAAGACCTACATCCACCTTAATAGCACCCCAAAAGCAATGAACCTGTTGGAGACGCAAAGGGACATAAGCCCAACTGAAAATCAGTTGAAGACCCAATTGAAAATCTGATAAAAACCAACTGGAAATCCAGCTACAACCAGCTGCAAAACACCATTAAGAACCGAGCAGAGCAGTTACATGAAAAAAGCAAAATTCAACTGAACGGAACCAAGAATTCCCAGCTTCAGAATCCTAATAACAATAGTAGCCATCATCAATGAAATCCCATAAAGTAGTAAACCAGCTGAACACCAGATGAGAGACCCCCAAGAACCAGCTGAAATGCCAGCAAGAGCCAAGTTGATACATCAACAAAACAGACAGTGCACATGAACATTGGACGTGAACAGTGCATCCCAACAACAAAATGGATCATGATGAAGCAGCTGACAAACCATCAAGAGCAGCTGAGGAACCAACTGAGAGCCAGCAGATGAACCACTAAAGCACTTGGACAAAAAGCAGTAGCATTAGAAAACCAACTGTTCACGTGAACAGTCGCATGAATAGTGCACAAAACCCAAAGCAGATAGAACAATCAACAAAATAAAGAGTGATTATGCACCAAGCTCCATGTCCTGACAAAAAGATCACTGCAGCACAATCCAACACCTCACATAAACCGAGGATGATAGATGAAAAGAAGAAAGACCAACATAAGTTGGCTTTAATCATTCTACATGGATCAAGGTGTACATCAAATCCAAGTAATGCATTGATAGATAAAAGAAAAAGGTGAAAAGAATAAATGTAACCATCATCAATACATCATCATCCTAATATGAACATCACAGATAATTTCATGTATTGACAATTGAAATGCCATAACAGATAGTCCAATTACAAAAAAAGAAATTCTACTAAAATTCTAGCTGATGCTCGAGTGAAATGCAGGCTCCAAGCTGCAGTCGAGGAAGCATGACAATGGTACAGTCGCACAAATAATAGACATATCTTAGATGGATAGACAAGGGAGCTTGATTAAATTCACATCATCTGCAGTTTTGAGACCTATGAAGCAATCCTAATCAATTGTTATTTAGTAAATATAAAATCCAAGATTATTCGACCATTCTAATGCATTCGCGTACAATATAAAGCTCCCTTTAATGGCCAAATAGGCTTATAAGGGATGTATACTAGGTTAAGGATTCTCTAATCCTTATGCTTGTTAGTGCTCTTTTGCAATCATTATTTATGAATTATTTAATCAAATTCAATCCATAGATTCGACAAATTATTCCCTATCGGGAACAAAATTGACAATGACTGATAGAACAAGCACACGTCTAATTGAAACTTCATTATGACTAGTTGAGCTAAATCCTGAAAGCAAATTAGAGAAGTTTCTACTGACAATCAACTTGCTGATCTACCTTTAAAGCCAGATAAAAAACAAAAATAAAATTAAATATCAGTTTGATGAGTTTCTTAACAGAGACAAATGTCCAAGCTGTTCTATAAAATATACAGGAAATTGTGCATTGAAATATGGTCTGTAAAACGGAATCTAATGAATGGTTTGCAAACAAAACAAATGCAAAATCGAATCTAATGAAGGATTTTCGAATAATTACCTCAAATTATATAATTTCGCTTGGCATTAAACATAAGATTTCCCCAACGTTGATGCCCACAAATGTAAAACCACTTATACAATTTAAACATATTTTTTGAGATAGAAAAACTAGAAAAAAAAAATACGATTAAAGCACAAAATCGTACAAATCTATTTAGATAAAAAAATATAAAAAAATAAAAAAATGATTAGGGTCTGTAATGTACAGATTTATGTAGATCTATGCATATATATACAGATTTATGTATATATATACATATATGTATACAATGAAAGGAGTTATACTTACCTTCTTCGTCTTCGGCTTTGAGTCGTCTTCGTGTGAGCCTTGCAAGTATTTACGTGTAAGCCTTGCTTCGTCTTCGTCGATCTGTGAGTGGAAGAGAGAGAGAACTTCCGAGAAGAAAGACGTATTGAGAGAGAGACGAGGAGAGACAGTCGTTGCTTACCTTCACAAAAGAGAGAGAATGGCTGAGAGAACAGAGAGTGACTGAGCGACTGATTTGTGGGAAGAGCAAGAGTGGTTTAGACAAAAAAGATCCCATATTTATAGCCCCTGTTTTGAAGTGGAATTTTGTGGCTAACAAGAGTCGAAGATAAGACCTGATTTAAACAATCCACGCGTGTTTTCTGTTTCGTGTGTTTCTTGGAACAAAAATTTTTTGTCCCTATTTTTTTGTCTTTGTCTCCAATACAACAAAAACAAAACAATACCAAAAACAGTAAACAAACATATTTTTGTTTTCATTTTAGACAAAAATTAAAACAAAAACACAAAACTCATAATAAAGACAGTTACCAAACAGGGGCTTAATTTTTTTTTTTCCCGGAAGACAAATAAACACACACACACAAAGTCCACACATCAAATGGCTCAAGCAGGCAGAGAGGTACTCACAAGCCCACATCATTCGGAAAATTGCTGATCGGAGGGAAGGAGAGTAGGCCACTTATACCTAATTAAAAAAAAAAAAAACTGGTGAGTGAGGTTTTTATGAAATTTTATTCAACCTGTGACCGGCCTCCAAATTTCTCTAATTAATTGAACCATAAGATGACATTTGTTGAAATGAGGGTGATAAAAGGAGTGGGCCTTCTTGACCTACTCTTAATCGGCTTCTGGACTTGGGTGACGATTGGTTGCCCACTTGCACCAAATGGCCCACACCCATCCATTATGGGATTTACGTCTTATCATTATTCCTTAGTGTCACACCCTAACTAACTTGGGTGCAAATGGCCGGTCTTGGTAGCACCTTGCACCAAGGGATGCCATAAGTTGGAATCAAGGTGATGCGGCTAAGTGGTTCGACAGATTAGGGCGAACCAAGGCAGTATGAGAACACCCAGTTGAGCATGGCAACACGTGGTGGGCTCAATTGAAACAATGTGGGTGCATAGCTTTGGATTGCATGGCATGGGTTAAACCCAGCATGCACATTGGTTCGTGTAGTCAGACTGACTGCTGAATGTGGGCACTTGACTGGCACATGGCTGCTGAATGTGGGCACTTGACTGGCACATGACTATTCAATGCATGTGACCAGGAGGATGTGGGCGGTTATGATGCTGAGACACAGTCAAGACAGTTGCTGAGGTAGTTTTGGGCATCCCTAGTCTGAATCCAGTCTAGATGCATGTTGATGAAGGGCAGTTCCACAACAGTTACTGAAAGTGGTGGAACTGTTTGCTAGGTGTCGCACGGAGACCAAGCCTGCTAGCCAGTATGCTATGGAATAGCAAAAACGTGTGTAACTACCCCTTGGCAGATGGGGGTGTCATCTGCCTTANGTCGCACGGAGACCAAGCCTGCTAGCCAGTATGCTATGGAATAGCAAAAACGTGTGTAACTACCCCTTGGCAGATGGGGGTGTCATCTGCCTTACTCCTATATAAATAGGGGTGCTTGAGCATTCTGATGAGGTAGAGAGTGTTCTGCCTTTGAGAGTCCTTGTAAATTGTTGAGTTCAATATATAAGGTTTGAGAGTTTTGTCCCAGTAAACTCGTNAAATAGGGGTGCTTGAGCATTCTGATGGGGTAGAGAGTGTTCTGGCTTTGAGAGTTCTTGTAAATTGTTGAGTTTAGTATATAAGATTTGAGAGTTTTATCCCAGTAAACTTGTGTGTGCCTTTTGTGTGAGTTTCTGTCCCTTATTCTTGAGTTTGAGTGTGGCTGGTTGCAGTTGCAACGCCTTCACTGGTAGTCTCGAAGGAAAAACAAAAGTTACCCTGTGACAGTTTGGTATCAGAGCATGGTTTTGGCAACAAATCAACTATGGCTGGCGGAACGAATGCTGATTTGAGGGAAAGGGTGGCACATTTGGAGGAATTGGTTGGTCCTCCACAGTCCGGTGATGTTGTGGCTCTCTCTGTGCAACTTGAATTGTTGTATCAACGGTTTGAAGAGATGCGGGTTGCACATGAACAACTTCAAAAGACTGAATCTGATCACTTCAGTAGAGTGAAGAACGAAGTTGTTGACGTGCTGGCTACGATCTCCACATGGACCGATGAAATGGGGGGAAAGATTGAGTTCCCTTAAGACAGACGTTTCAGTGTTCAAGAAGGCACTGCAGAATGCTTCTTTGGCTTCTGGTAGTGAAAGCACTTAGAAAGCCAAAGTGCCTGACCCTAAGCCTTTTACAGGCAGTCGTAATGCTAAAGAATTCGAGAATTTTCTGTGGGATATGGGGCACTACTTCAAAGCAGTCCGCACTTCGGATGCTGAGAAGGTAGATCTCACTAGCATGTACCTATCTGGTGATGCTAAATTATGGTGGCGAACACGTTCTGAGGACAAATCTCGTTCTCCAATTACTACTTGGGAGTCTCTGTCTGCTGAAATGAAGGAGCAATTCCTTCCCAGCAACACGACTTGGCAAACCCGTGATGCATTAAGGAAACTTCGTCATACAAGCACCGTGAGGGAGTACGTGAAACAATTCTCGTCTCCGATGCTTGACATCAAAAATATGTCAGAGGAAGACAAGCTGTTCAACTTTATGTCTGGTCTCCAAACTTAGGCACAGGCAGAACTTCGTCGGCAAGGAGTAAAGGACTTACCAGCTGCTATGTTCGCAGTAGATGCGTTGGTTGACTACAAAACACAGGCTAACCCTCCAAAGAAGGAGTCGAAAGGNTTCAAGAAGGCACTGCAGAATGCTTCTTTGGCTTCTGGTAGTGAAAGCACTTAGAAAGCCAAAGTGCCTGACCCTAAGCCTTTTACAGGCAGTCGTAATGCTAAAGAATTCGAGAATTTTCTGTGGGATATGGGGCACTACTTCAAAGCAGTCCGCACTTCGGATGCTGAGAAGGTAGATCTCACTAGCATGTACCTATCTGGTGATGCTAAATTATGGTGGCGAACACGTTCTGAGGACAAATCTCGTTCTCCAATTACTACTTGGGAGTCTCTGTCTGCTGAAATGAAGGAGCAATTCCTTCCCAGCAACACGACTTGGCAAACCCGTGATGCATTAAGGAAACTTCGTCATACAAGCACCGTGAGGGAGTACGTGAAACAATTCTCGTCTCCGATGCTTGACATCAAAAATATGTCAGAGGAAGACAAGCTGTTCAACTTTATGTCTGGTCTCCAAACTTAGGCACAGGCAGAACTTCGTCGGCAAGGAGTAAAGGACTTACCAGCTGCTATGTTCGCAGTAGATGCGTTGGTTGACTACAAAACACAGGCTAACCCTCCAAAGAAGGAGTCGAAAGGGAAAACCAAGTTCCCTAAGAAGGACAAGCAGAAGAAAAAGGCTGAGAAGTTTGGCAACTCAGAAAAACCGACTGACAAAGCCTCTTCATCAAAAGGAGGTGCTGACTCAGGTTGTTTTATCTGTAATGGCCTTTATCATGCCAGAAATTGTCCCAAGAAGGAAAAGCTCAGTGCCCTCATAGTTGAGGAAACTGACTGTTCTGACGAACCAACACGAGTCAACCCATTACAACTCCTTAATGCAATTCGCAAAGAGGAGACAGTGGAAAAGAGGGGGTTGATGTTTGTGCAGATTCGCCTGAACAATGTGACTGTCCAGGCAATGGTTGATACAGGTGCGACCCATAATTTTGTTTTTGATCGGGAAGTACAGCGGCTTGATCTGGCTTTTGTGAAAGACTCTAGCCAGATTAAGGCTGTGAATTCAGAGGCAAAACTAGTAGACGGCGTCGCAAGAGAAGTCCCTTTAAAAGTTGGTGATTGGCAAGGATCATGTGATTTTATGGCAGTCCCTCTCGATGATTTTCCGGTAATCCTTGGACTGCAATTCCTTACAAAGGCAAAGGTGTCTGTTTTGCCACATATTTACATGGGATGTTTGTGATGGACATGCCCAATCCCTGCTTTGTTCCCTTCACTAAGGTCAAGTCTTTGGGGGAAATGTTGTCTGCCTTGCAAATAAAAGATGGATTGCGAAAAGGGGAAGCAACATACTTAGCTGTTCTATTTGAGGAAGAGGAGTCCAAAGCATTGCAAGTTCCTGAACTAGTGCAACAATTGCTGGTTGAGTTCAAGGACGTGGCACCTAAAGAATTGCCAGCAAGGTTACTGCCAAGACGGGAGATTGACCATGCCATTGAGTTGATTCCAGGGGCAAAAATCCCTGCCCAGGCTCCTTATCGAATGTTTCCATCAGAGTTGGCGGAGCTAAGGAGACAGCTTGGGGGTTTATTGGACATTGGGTTCATTCAACCTTCCAAGGCACCCTATGGAGCTCCTGTTCTGTTTCAGAAAAAGAAGGATGGATCCTTATGGCTTTGTGTAGACTACAGAGCGCTCAACAAAGTCACTGTTAAGAACAACAATCCAATGCCGCTTGTCGACAAACTATTTGATAGATTGGGAAAGGCAATTTTCTTCACCAAGATGGATTTGCGGCTGGGATATCATCAAGTCAAAATTGCAGAGAGAGATGAGGCAAAGACTGCTTGTGTGACAAGGTACGGGTCATATGAGTTTTTAGTTATGCCTTTCGGCTTAACCAATACCCCTGCTACATTCTGTAACTTGATGACCAATGTATTTCGAGAATACTTGGATCGTTTCATGGTGATTTATTTGGATGACATAGTTGTTTATAGCCAGACTCTAGAGGAGCATGTTGAGCATCTTAGGTTGGCCTTGACAAAGTTAAGGAAAGCCCAGTTGTATCTGAAACCAGAAAAATGTGAGTTTGCCCAGAAGGAAATTTCATTCCTTGGGCATTTTATTTCTGCGGGCGTGGTGAAGATGGACCCGAAGAAAGTTGAGGCCATTGCAGATTGGCCTGTCCCTACTAAGGTTACTGAACTGTGTTCTTTCTTTGGTTTGACAAACTATTATCAAAAATTCGTGAAGAATTATTCAAAGAAGGTCGCGGTGTTGACTGATCTTCTAAGAAAGGATAAGACATGAAACTGGTCCTACAAATGCCAGGAGGCATTCGATCGATTGAAGACGGTGGTGACGTCTAGCCCAATTTTACGCTTACCTGACTTCGATTTGTCTTTTGAAGTCCATACNTTTCTTTGGTTTGACAAACTATTATAAAAAATTCGTGAAGAATTATTCAAAGAAGGTCGCGGTTTTGACTAATCTTCTAAGAAAGGATAGGACATGAAACTGGTCCTACAAATGCCAGGAGGCATTCGATCGATTGAAGACGGTGGTGACGTCTAGCCCAATTTACGCTTACCTGACTTCGATTTGTCTTTTGAAGTCCATACAGACGTATCAGACTTTGCTCTTGGAGGGGTGTTGGTGTAGAATGGGCATCCGGTGGCATTTGAAAGTAAGAAGCTGAATGATACCGAGAGGCGGTATTCGGTACATGAGAAGGAGATGATAGCAGTCATTCACTACATCAATGCATGAAGGCATTACGTGTTCGGGAATTATTTCCTTGTGCTGACAGATAATGTGGCTACCAGCTGCTTCAATTCCATGAAGAAGCTGACACCAAAACAAGCAAGATGGCAGGACTTTCTTGCCTAGTTTCATTTTACGTTGCAGTACAAGCCTGGTAGTGCAAACCAGGTTGCTGATGCTTTTAGTCGAATCCCAGTTGCTGATGGGACGGTTGCTGCACTTAGCCAGATTGCAGGAGACATACTGCAGAGAATTCAGGATCAGACAAAAGATGATCCAGTGACCAGCTTATTGTGGAAGCAGGTCCATGAAGGGGTGACTCGGCGATTTTGGGTAGAGAATGGTGTTCTCTACGCCAAAGGAAGGAGACCTTATGTGTTGAAGTCAGGCGGACTTCGACAGATGTTGCTGAAAGAAACTCATGATGCTCTATGGTCAGGACATCTAGGGCAGCAACGGACTTTTGCCTTGCTAGCAGAAAGCTATTATTGGCCCCGCATGGAAGCAGATTTGGAGCTGTATGTGCGCACTTGTTTGGTGTGCCAGCAAGACAAGATAGAGAGGAAGAAGGTGGCGGGTACCTTGGAACCCCTCCCTATTCCAAGCAGACATTGGGAGAGTGTTTTCATGGACTTCATCAATGGCTTGCCTCAGGTGAACGATTTCACTTCGATATTTGTGGTTGTTGACAGATTTTTGAAGTATGCCACTTTCATTGCTGCCCCAAAATCATGTACGGCGGAAGTTACTACTCAGTTGTTCCTCAAGCATATTGTGAAGCTTTGGGGTCTTCCGCTGGACATAGTCAGCGACAGGGACACTAGGTTTACTGGCCGGTTCTGGACGGCTTTATTTGAACTGTTGGGCACACAGCTCAACCTTTCCACCAGCAATCATCCGCAAACAGATGGGCAGACTGAGCGGGTTAATGCAATGCTGGAGGAATATCTCAGACACTATGTCACAGCGAACCAAGACAATTGGGTGGATTTACTTGATGTAGCCCAATTCAGTTATAACCTCTAACAGAGCTCTTCCACTGGAATGAGCCCATTTGAGTTGGCAACTGGCCAACAACCTCTTATCCTGCATGAAGTTGTCAAGCAGAAGTCTCAAGGGAGATATCCTGCAGCGTACCGCTTTTTTCGGCCAATCAAGAGCGGACCGATGAGGCAAAAGACTGTTTAACTAAGGCGGTGAAGAGGATGAAAAAGTGGACAGACGAGAAGAGGAGGGCAGTAGAGTTTGAAGTGGGTGACAAAGTGATGCTGAAATTGACCCCACCAATCTGGAACAAGATCTCTCGAAAGTCGGCACATAAGGAACTAATCCAGCGCTATGACGGCCCTTTCCTTATAACAATGAGGATTGATAGGTTGGCCTATAGGCTGAATCTTCCCAGTCGTCTCAAGTTTCATCCAGTTTTTCATGTTGCCTTCTTGAAGCCTTATATTGAGGACCTGGAGGACCCTAACAGATATGTTCGGCGTTGAGCTTCTCCAATAATCAGGAAGCAATTCACAGAAATAGCTGAAGATATCCTTGACTACAAGACTGAGGGAATGAGCAAGAAAAACATAAGAACTCATTACCTAGTCAAGTGGAAAGGGAAAGCACCAGAGGAAGCAACTTGGGAGAAAGAGACGACAATGTGGCAGTTCGAGGATTTCATCAATCAATACCATGCCTCCATTCCAATAGGGTCATTGGATACTTCAGGTGGGGGTGACTTGTCACACCCTAACTGACTTGGGTGCAAATGACCGATCTTGGTGTCACCTNTATGCAACACTCAACAAACAACAACATCCCAACAAGAATATATTATTCAATGTTGGAATCTTAGAAATGTCATGCCATGAAATGAGATGAGACTCACTCATGCAACTCAACNCTTGGTGTCACCTTGCACCAAGGCATGCCATAAGTTGGAATCAAGGTGATGCGACTAAATGGTTCGACAGATTGGGGCGAACCAAGGCAGTATGAGAACACCCGGTTGAGTATGACAACACATGGTGGGCTCAATTGAAGCAATGTGGGTGTATAGCTTCGGATTGCATGGCATGGGTTGAACCCAGCATGCACATTGGTTCGTGTAGCCAGGCTGACTGCTGAATGTGGGCACTTGACTGGCATATGGCTGCTGAATGTGGGCACTCGACTGACACATGGCTGTTCAATGCATGTGACCAGGAGGATGTGGGCGGTTATGATGCTGAGACACAGTCAAGGTAGTTGCTGAGGCAGTTCTGGGCGTCCCTAGTTTGAATCCAGTCTAGATGCATGCTGATGAAGGGCAGTTCCACAGCAGTTACTGGAAGTGGTGGAACTGCCTGCCAGGTATCGCACACTGACCAAGCCTGCTAGCCAGTATGCTATGGAATAGCAAAAACGTGTGTAACTACCCCTTGACAGATGGGGGTGTCATCTGCCTTACTCCTGTATAAATAGGGGTGCTTGAGCATTCTGATGGGGTAGAGAGTGTTCTGACTTTGAGAGTCCTTGTAAATTATTGAGTTCAATATATAAGGTTTGGGAGTTTTGTCCCAGTAAACTCGTGTGTGCCTTCTGTGTGAGTTTCTGTCCCTTATTCTTGAGTTTGAGTGTGGCTGGTTGCAGTAGCAACGCCTTCACAGGTAGCCTCGAAGGAAAAATGAAAGTTATCCTGTGACATGTACTGACTACTGAGAAACCTAATTTGATAGAAATTTGGCAACAAGGCCATTCATCTCTTCCTGATGCTTGTTTGCTTAAAGTATTGGGGATTGGATTCGGGCATATCACAAGTACTTCAGGTTGTGACAGTCCTTGAACTTGATTATGAATTTTTTCTTGCATTGTGGATTCAGTTTCTTTTTTTGAAGGATTAAAGCCATAATTTTGGCTATTTGATTCTTTTTTGAAATTCAATCAATAAGAAGATCATATATTGTTTTATGTCTACTACATATGTCATGAGCTTTAAAAATTGCCATGAGACTTACCTGCTCGTTGCGAATACTAGAAAGCCCGATTTCAAGGGCATCCTTTATAGCCATGAATTCTTTGTAATGCTTAGATTTAAAGTGTTCTTAATCTATATATATTTTTTTAATAACTCATAACCCGAGAGATGCCAAAAAATTGCTACCTTTTTTATTTTGGGTAGAAGAAATAACAAACCGAAATGAAATTTAAAACTATGGTACNGCTCCCTGGCTCCTTTTCCCCCCATGTAATGTCATGAGTACAAAAATCGACTTTCCAAGTCCCGCCATTGGCATTACACACCCAATGACTATTTAAAAATCTCCGGGTCTTCCTTAGGGTGGGTCTTTATGGACTTACATTAACGGCACCCAATCGACACAGAATTTATGGACTTCCACCAACGGTTCCATATACACTGACACATTTTATGGGCTCTTATACCAATGAAGTGCGTATCCAATCACCGGGTCTCTCACCTGAGGGATAGTCTAGCCTTTCTTGCTAATCCCAACCCAATTCTTTATCCATACAACCGTGCGACTCAATCGGATCTTCGATCCAACTTTCTCGAGTCCACCATCTTTCACCTATTTGGTATTGATATCAACCATGCACACACACACCCACACTCATTGCTATGGATGCGGTTCCTCCTTGCAAATGTAATGTAATGTATCATTGCTATATCAATGTTATGCCCATATGTAATGAATGTCATATGAGCCAATTTAACCATGTGTATACATATCTCATGCATATAATCACAATTTTTATCACAATGTCAATATACTAATAAACATATATCAAAATTTTATATCCAACGATATATCGCAAGCATGTTATTCCTCACATATGCCAATAACACACTTTATTCACAAGGGTATAATATAAACACATTACATGCCCACATAATACCAATTTCCATAGAATTACACAATTAATTATCACACATCAATTCCAAGTTTGAAATTTATTTTAACCATTTCTATACCCATTTTCATACCCATTTCATCAAGGCCTGATAAACCTTGGCGACAACTTTCCCTGTTTTTNACAAACTGTTTTAAAATTTCAGATTTTTGGAGCACATACCAGTACGTTGCGCCTACTGGACAAAATTATACCAGTACACCACACCGGTACAAGTTGCCCACTGGACCTTGCTATACCGGTACGAGTTGTCGAATTTTGCCTGTTTAACCTGTTTTGCATTTCTAACTCATTCCAAACTATCCCCTTTTCATCCAACACATGTGTAATGACAATATTTCATATAACACAAGGTCTATACAATTTCAATCACATTAATTACATGAACTTACATGCCAAACTAGGATTTCATAATACTTTACAAAACCCTCAAAATAAGTCACATTCCGGCTTTCTTCATCTTTGAGGTCCCATGTGAGGGCCTTCTTCCGGCGTATATTCCACACCGGAAATATTTTCTCGTATAGGGTGAGCCACGCCCAATAAAGTATTTTCTACCGAGGCTATTCCCCAACCTAAGTGCATATGAAATGTTCATGCAACACTTAACAAACAACAACATCCCAACAAGAATATATTATTCAATGTTGGAATCTTAGAAATGTCATGCCATGAAATGAGATGAGACTTACTTATGCAACTCAACTTGAGCCCTCCTTGGCTCCTTTTCCCCCCATGTAATGTCATGAGTACAAAAATCGACTTTCCAAGTCCCGCCATTGGCGTTACACACCCAATGACTATTTAAAAATCTCCGGGTCTTCCTTGGGGTGGGTCTTTATGGACTTACACTAACGGCACCCAATCGACACGGAATTTATGGACTTCCACCAACGGTTCCATATACACTGACACATTTTATGGGCTCTTATACCAACGGAGTGCGTATCCAATCACCGGGTCTCTCACCTGAGGGATAGTCTAGCCTTTCTTGCTAACCCCAACCCAATTCTTTATCCATACAACCGTGCGACTCAATCGGATCTTCGATCCAACTTTCTCGAGTCCACCATCTTTCACCTATTTGGTATTGATATCAACCATGCACACACACACCCACACTCATTGCTATGGATGCGGTTCCTCCTTGCAAATGTAATGTAATGTATCATTGCTATATCAATGTTATGCCCATATGTAATGAATGTCATATGAGCCAATTTAACCATGTGTATACATATCTCATGCATATAATCACAATTTTTATCACAATGTCAATATACTAATAAACATATATCAAAATTTTATATCCAACGATATATCGCAAGCATGTTATTCCTCACATATGCCAATAACACACTTTATTCACAAGGGTATAATATAAACACATTACATGCCCACATAATACCAATTTCCATAGAATTACACAATTAATTATCACACATCAATTCCAAGTTTGAAATTTATTTTAACCATTTCTATACCCATTTTCATACCCATTTCATCAAGGCCTGATAAACCTTGGCGACAACTTTCCCTGTTTTTCAAATCTGACCACTCCTCTCTTAGGCATCACTTTCAAAAAGACGTGATCTCTCACCTCAAACTCCAAAGGTCGTCGTCGTCTGTCAGCGTAACTCTTCTGCCGGCTCTAAGCCGTGAGAAGGCGCTTCCGTATTAAGTCCACCTTCTCCGAGGTGTCTCTAATCAAATTCGAACCCCGTAGAGGGTCTTTCTCCTACCTCCGTCCAACAAACCGGAGAACAACAAGGCCTCCTATAAAGTGCCACATAGGGTGCCATTTGAATGCTCGCCCGATAACTGTTGTGGTAGGCGAACTCCACTATGGGTAAATGCTCTTCCCAACTACCCTTGAGATCTAGGACGCATGCCTGTAGCATGTCCTCTAATATCTGGATGGTCCTCTTTGACTGACCTTCTGTCTGGGGATGAAAGGTTGTGATCATCATCAACTGTGTTCTCATAACCTGTTGAAAGCTCTCCCAAAAGTGGGCTGTGAACCTGGGATCCCGATCTGATATAATAGATACAGGGCACCCCATGCAACCGAACAATCTCTCGTATATACAACCTGTAGAATTCCTCCAGTGTGAAGATCATCCACACTGCCAAAAAGTGTGTCGACTTCGTAAGTCGATCCGCTATCACCCACACCACGTCATGTCCCCGTGATGTCTGTTGCAAGTGGGTTAAAAAATCTATCGTGACATGCTCCCACTTCTACTCAGCCACCTTTAAAGGCTGGAGCAATCCCGCTGGTCTTTGATGCTTAGCTTTGACCTGCTGACACGTGAGACATCGTCTGACAAACTCTCCAACATGTCCCTTCATTCCGCTCCAATAATATTGGTGACGAAGATCATGGTATATCTTCGTGTCACCCAGATGCATAGCAAATCGGGAGCAATGAAACTCCCTAAGGATCTCTTCTCTCAGATCCGCTATCTGGGGAACCACAACTCTTCCCCTATACCGAAGANGTCTCCAACAAGTCCCTTCATTCCGCTCCAATAATATTGGTGACGAAGATCATGGTATATCTTCGTGTCACCCAGATGTATAGCAAATCGGGAGCAATGAAACTCCCTAAGGATCTCTTCTCTCAGATCCGCTATCTGGGGAACCACAACTTTTTCCCTATACCGAAGACTGTCATCCGAGTTAATGGCCCAACTTTCGCCATCACTACCCGNCTCTCCAACATGTCCCTTCATTCCGCTCCAATAATATTGGTGACGAAGATCATGGTATATCTTCGTGTCACCCAGATGCATAGCAAATCGGGAGCAATGAAACTCCCTAAGGATCTCTTCTCTCAGATCCGCTATCTGGGGAACCACAACTCTTCCCCTATACCGAAGACTGTCATCCGAGTTAATGGCCCAACTTTCGCCATCACTACCCGCCTGTACTCGGTCCTTGATGGATGATAACTCTGGGTCCTGCCCCTAGGACTCGATCACCTTGCTCAGTAAGGAGGGTGTAGCCACCAAGCTCCCTAAAACACCTTGAGCCTGATCCCTGTAGTGTAGTCCGAACTGTCCTACAGTCTCGAACATCTGCCATTCCTGGGAAGCCATACTAGCCAACACTCCCCGTGACTTCCGATTGAGTGCATCAGCCACCACGTTTACCTTACCGGGATGGTAATGCAAAGTGAAGTCGTAGTCTTCCAAATACTCCATCCACCTACACTGCCTCATATTGAGGTCTCGCTAAGTGAAGATATACTTCAGACTCTTGTGGTCTGAAAAATACCTCAAACTGCTCACCATATAGATAGTGGTGCCAAGCCTTCAAGGCAAAGACAATGATCGCCAACTCCATGTTGTGCGTAGGATAATTTTGCTCGTGGTTCTTTAACTGTCGAGAACTATAAGCTATCACCCTCTCGGACTGCATCAAAACACGACCCAATCCGTCTTTAGAGGCATCACAGTATACTATATACATCTGTCTCTCTAGGACTATCAAAATAGGAGCTGAAGTAAGCCTCCTCTTTAGCTCCTGGAATGCCTTCTCACAAGAATCATCCCACTGAAACTTGACCTCCTTCTGGGTCAATCTTGTCATAGGTGTAGCTAGTCAGGAGAAATCCTCAATGAACCTCTGGTGGTATCCTGTCAATCCCAAGAAACTGCGTATCTCGAAGACGGACTTCGGCCTCTCCCAATTCATAACTGCTTCAACCTTCTCCGGGTCCACGGATACACCCGAAGCCGACACCATGTGTGCCAAAAATTTTACCTCCGTAAGCCAAAATTCACACTTGTTGAACTTGGCGTACAACTAGTGCTCTCCCAAGGTTTGGAGAACAGCCCTCAAGTGACCCTCATGCTCCTCCTCAGACTTAGAGTATATTAAGATGTCGTCAACAAAAATCACAATGAACTAATCCAGGTAGGGTTGCAACACCCTATGCATGAGATCCATGAATGCCACCGGGGCATTCGTCAATTCAAATGACATCACGGTGAACTCAAAATGTCAATACCGCGTTCTGAATGCCATCTTAGGGATATTTGCCTCCCTAATTCTCAACTGATGGTAGGCAGTGTGAAGATCTAGCTTGGAGTAGACCAGCGCTCCCTTCCGCTGATCAAACAGGTCATTGATCCTCGATAAAAGGTACCTATTCTTGATAGTAACCCGATTCAACTGTCGATAGTCTATACACAACCGAAGGGTCTTGTCCTTCTTCTGGCAAACAACACCGGGGCACCCTACGGTGAAGTGCTCGGTCTAATAAAACCCTTGTCCAATAGTTCTTACAATTGGACCTTTAATTCTTGTAACTTTGTCGGTGTCATTCTATGTGGAGTTATAGAAATAGGCGATGTACCCGGATGCGACTCAATATTGAATTCTACATCCCTATGGGGAGGTAATCCCAGTAGTTTGTTCAGAAAAACGTCCTCATACTCACACACAACCCGAGGTAGACCTAACTCCTGTCTTACCTCGTTCTCTAGGGTAAGGCTCGCAAGCCAACCTATCAACTGCTCGTGCCACCTAGAGTCATACACGGTTTAAGGTAAGACATCGTATTTTTTTTCCCAGAACTTGAAACAAACACCGTCCGGTGTGTAAGCAGTTACTCTCTTCTGATCACAGTCAATGACGACCTGATGTGCTGCCAACCAATCCATCCCAAGGATAACATTGNTCGTCCGGTGTGTTAGCAGTTACTCTCTTCTGATCACAGTCAATGACGACCTGATGTGCCGCCAACCAATCCATCCCAAGGATAACATTGAACTCTGACATGTCCATGATCCTAAGGTCCATGGTGAGTAGAATCCCCGAGATCTCTAACTCACAACCTCGACATATCTGATCAACACACACTAGCTCCTAGGGGTGAATTTACATATAACGACTCTTCCAAGGTATCAACCTCTAAGCTCAAATCCCTCACACATGATGCAGATATGAATGAATGCGATGCACCAGAGTCAAATAACACCATAACCCATAAGTGAGAGAGTAGAAATGTTCCCTGAATGACTGACTGATCCACTGGCTCAGTCTGAGGTGTGATTGTGTAGACACGCCCCTGGATCCTTGAAGTTCCGGCCTGCATGCCCTGTCCTCGGCCTTGACCCATGCCCNATAACCCATAAGTGAGAGAGTAGAAATGTACCCTGAATGACTGACTGATCCACTGGCTCAGTCTGAGGTGTGATTGTGTAGACACGCCCCTGGATCCTTGAAGTTCCGGCCTGCATGCCCTGTCCTCGGCCTTGACCCATGCCCTGGCCCATTTGACCTAATTGCGGAGTCTCCGCTCATGAAGTGGTAGGGGTCTGAGTAGCATCTTGGAATTGATACTGGCTTCCTTGGCCCATGGTGGGGTAGGGAGGGACAAAGTATGTCTGTGGTTGTCCCATTGATGACTGGGACTGAGACGCCCCATAACTCTGGGGTCCTTGTCTCTGAGGACAATCTCACTTCATATGACCCCGCTGCTGGCAATGGAAACATGATCGTTGATCGGCCCAATAAGTTGTCCTGGGGTTTCCCTCACCTTGGGAGAATTGACCTTGGCTTTGGCCTTGGTGGCTACGGCCCTGTCCCTGTGGAGCAAAAGTCCTTTGTTTCTTTTTTCAAACTAGAAGAAGAGAATTAACCCTATTTCTTTTTGTCTTTAGCACCTGCTTCCTGGATGTTCCGTTCGTCCTCAATTTCTCTCTCAATGGCCATAGCNGGCTACGGCCCTGTCCCTGTGGAGCAAAAGTCCTTTGTTTCTTTTTTCAAACTAGAAGAAGAGAATTAACCCTCTTTCTTTTTGTCTTTAGCACCTGCTTCCTGGATGTTCCGTTCGTCCTCAATTTCTCTCTCAATGGCCATAGCTGTTGTGACCATCGAATCCAAGTTTTATAGGCAGTGGCCCACAATTTTACCACGGATGGATAATTTTAGACCATCCTCAAACTTCCTCACCTTGGCTATATCTGTGGCCACAGTCATCGGCGAAAAGGGCTAACTTAGTGAACTTAGCCACGTATTTTAGCACCGTCATTGTCCCTTGTTTCAAATCCAAGAACTCCTGGGCCTTTACATGTCGAGTGGCCGTTGGGAAGTATTTACCCATGAAGAGCTCTTGGAACTCTCCTCACGTCATTTCCTCCAAATTCTTGGAGTCCTTTACCTAATCCTACCACAATTAGGCTTCTCCCTCTAGCTAGAATGCAGCTAGCCTTATCTTTGTGGCATCGGAGGTGATCTCTATTGCCTCTAAGACCTTGCCAACTTGCCGGAACCAATGGTCGGCCACCATCAGATCCGCCCCTCCCTTGAATATCGGAGGCTTGTGCGCCTTAAAATTTTGGAGGTTACTCGTGCCTCCTTGCCCCACATTTGCAATGGTAGGAGCCGTAGTACCAATAGCCTCTATGAAGGCTTGTTGGTCAGTGATTGATGGTGATTGATTATTGTTCCGCCCACCGCCTCAGCGTCCTCTTCCTTTACTAGCCATCTACACACATGTTAGATAACAATAGAGCACCAATTTAGTATCCCAAGGTAGGGACCAAATTTTAAACTTTGAGANGGATGGATAATTTTAGACCATCCTCAAACTTCCTCACCTTGGCTATATCTGTGGCCACAGTCATCGGCGAAAAGGGCTAACTTAGTGAACTTAGCCACGTATTTTAGCACCGTCATTGTCCCTTGTTTCAAATCCAAGAACTCCTGGGCCTTTACATGTCGAGTGGCCGTTGGGAAGTATTTACCCATGAAGAGCTCTTGGAACTCTCCTCACGTCATTTCCTCCAAATTCTTGGAGTCCTTTACCTAATCCTACCACAATTAGGCTTCTCCCTCTAGCTAGAATGCAGCTAGCCTTATCTTTGTGGCATCGGAGGTGATCTCTATTGCCTCTAAGACCTTGCCAACTTGCCGGAACCAATGGTCGGCCACCATCAGATCCGCCCCTCCCTTGAATATCGGAGGCTTGTGCGCCTTAAAATTTTGGAGGTTACTCGTGCCTCCTTGCCCCACATTTGCAATGGTAGGAGCCGTAGTACCAATAGCCTCTATGAAGGCTTGTTGGTCAATGATTGATGGTGATTCATTATTGTTCCGCCCACCGCCTCAGCGTCCTCTTCCTTTACTAGCCATCTACACACATGTTAGATAACAATAGAGCACCAATTTAGTATCCCAAGGTAGGGACCAAATTTTAAACTTTGAGACTGCTCTCCTTGTCCCCCTAGTAGAGCTTATGCCACCCACTGGTACACCTTTATACCTGGAACTATCCCGTTCCCTTGTTTTTCGACCCCCAATGTTATGTTTTTCTGACCCTAGTGTCTCTTTTTCATATACATTTTACCATGTATATCATTCACACAACATATAACATATAACATGTATCATCTTAAAGCACATAGCATAAAATGCACAATGAATGCAATTATTTAGACCCATGCCCATCAAGCCCTAGGTAAATTGTATACTTATGCTCTGATACCAAGCTGTGATGCCCCTAAAATCGAGGGTCTTTTTTCAACCATTGGCCACCCGTCAATCCGCGGAAGTACCCGTGATTGTCGCAGAACCCGACATCACGTCAATAGCATCCCCTTAAACGGGATTATAACCTACACGTGTAACCCGCGTACATTTTGTCAATTAATCAACTTGTGGTGCAATGTACCACATTTCATACTCCATTATAGTCTATCATACTCCATTATAGTCTATTTACATCATTTGAGAGGAAGGACACATGGCCCAACAACATGGCAAAAGAGTTTTAAAATTTCAGATTTGTGGAGCACATACCGGTACGTCGCACATACTGGACAAAGTTATACTGGTATGCCATATCGGTACGAGTTGTCCACTGGACCTCGCCATACCAATACACCATACCTGTACGAGTTGCCGACTCTTGCCTGTTTCACCTATTTTGCATTTCCAACTCATTCCAAACCATCCCCTTTTCATCCAACACGTGTAATGACAATATTTCNGCAAAAGAGTTTTAAAATTTCAGATTTTTGGAGCACATACCGGTACGTCGCACATACTGGACAAAGTTATACTGGTACGCCATATCGGTACGAGTTGTCCACTGGACCTCGCCATACCAATACACCATACCTGTACGAGTTGCCGACTCTTGCCTGTTTCACCTATTTTGCATTTCCAACTCATTCCAAACCATCCCCTTTTCATCCAACACGTGTAATGACAATATTTCATATAACACAAGGTCCATACAATTTCAATTACATTAATTACATGAATTTACATGCCAAACTAGGATTTCATAATACTTTACAAAACCCTCAAAATAAGCCACATTCTGGCTTTTTTCATCTTTGAGGTCCCATGTGAGGGCCTTCTTCCGGCGTGTATCCCGCACCTAAAATATTTTCTCGTATAGGGTGAGTCACGCCCAGTAGAGTATTTTCTACCGAGACTATTTCCCAACCTAAGTGCATATGAAATGTTCATGCAACACTCAACAAACAACAACATCCTAACAAAAATATGTTATTCAANGCTATTTCTTAACCTAAGTGCATATGAAATGTTCATGCAACACTCAACAAACAACAACATCCTAACAAAAATATGTTATTNACTATTTCCCAACCTAAGTGCATATGAAATGTTCATGCAACACTCAACAAACAACAACATCCTAACAAAAATATGTTATTCAATGTTGGATTCTTAGAAATGTCATGCCATGAAATGAGATGAGACTCACTCATGCAACTCAACCCGAGCCCTCCCTAGCTCCTATTCCCCTATGTAATGTCATAAGTATAAAAATCGGCTTTCCAAGCCCCGTCATTGGAGTTACACACCCAATGACTATTTAAAAATCTCCGGGTCTTCCTTGGGGTGGGTCTTTATGGATTTACACCAATAACACCCAACCGACACGGAATTTATGGAATTCCACCAACTGTTTTGCGTACATTGACACACTTTATGGGCTCTTATACCAACGAAGTGCGTATCCAATCACCGGGTCTCTCACCCGAGGGATAGTATAGCTCTTCTTGCTAACCTCGACCCAATTCTTTATCCATACAACCGTGCGACTCAGTCGGATCTTCTATCCAACTGTCCCGAGCCAACCATCATCCACCTATTTGGTGTTGATATTAACCATGCACACACACACCAACACTCATGACTATGGATGCGGTTGCTCTGTGCAAATGCAATGTAATGCGCCATTGTTTTATCACTGTTATGCCCATATGTAATGAATGTCATATGAGCCAATTTAACTTTGTGTATACATATCTTATGCATATAGTCATAATTTTCATCACAATGTCAATATATCAGTAAACATGTATCAACATTTTATATCCAATGATATATCGCGAGCATGTTATTCCTCACATATGCCAATAACACACTTTATTCACTAGGGCATAATATAAACACATTGTATGCCCACATAATACCAATTTTCATGGAATTACACAATTAATTACCACACATCAATTCCAAGTTAGGAATTTATTTTAACCATTTCTATACCCATTTCATTAATTTCACAAACATAGGTAAGTGATATATGTCTCTATCAAACTACCCATTACATATAAACACCCTAGGTTACAAAATAAACCCATGTAGGAAGGAACCCTACCTCTTGAAGCGTAAAACGATGTTGGAAAGCTTCAAGAACCCAAAATAAGCTCGAACACTCACTTCCCCAAAATCCTGTCCTTGGAACCTTTGGTGAAATCTGTCATTTTTGGTGTGGTTGTATGGCCCTAGGCGAGGAAAACAACTTTCCTTCTTGGCCCGAGTGGATTTGAGCACTATAAGGCCGTAGATCGTAGGGAGAAGTGAAGAAGCTCTCTTCTTTCCCTCTCTTATTTTCTCACGTTGAAACCGGCTAAAGAATGGGGGAGAAATATGATTTTTCTCCCTATTTATACTCCCTAAACTTTTGGTCCACAACGCGCCACATGACTCCTCATTTTTTCGGGTCCGTTTTTGTCCCGAAACGATTAAATTTTGCCCTAATTCAAGTTCAAAATATTTTTATTTTAACTTGCCTTAAATTATTTTTTAACTTTTAAAATTTTATTAAAAATCCTATTTTTGGGTTACCTGAGAGACTCAACAGCCATGTAAAACGCGAAAAATCCTACCATCTCAGAATTCGACGAAAATTGATGGGTAGGTAGATTTTGTGAGACGAATCTAACGGTGAGGTCTGTTTCGTCATCCGAGTTTGAAAAAATTTTCAGGTTTACAACCCGTACCGTAGTGGTAATTTATCATTTTGCTCTTTTTCATAAAAAGTTTAAATTTACTCTGGTTTTACACTCTCCCTCCCTGTGGTAAAAAACAAAAACAAAAATTGAACACTCTTTCTCGACATCATTAACACATCCTTCATTTGTCTCGCTCCCACATAGAAAATTAAAAATAAATTAATTTTTAAAAAAAATAATACTAAATATAAAAAAGCCCCATTTATTGTTTTTGCTTTAGACCTCAAATTGCCTTGAGCTGCACCTGTACCAATGATGGACTTACACTCTAAAATGAATTCATTCTACGTCAACCTGAAGAGTATGATATATACATAAAGATTAGAAGGGGTGTGATGTTGTAAATACATTAATAAAATCGATTGAAAGAGTTGACTACATTCAAGAGACTTAAGGTTCTTGTTTTCAACCTCAGATTATCCTCATGCACACCTTGATTGGTAAGGCAGCTTGATCACTTATCATATATGTGTAGTTTTTTTGATGCTTTGTTTTATTTATGAGAATGAGTGAGTTATGAATTTTGGTAATTTATTGAAACCTTAATATAAATTGAGGTTTCAATTCTATGCATGCTTGCAGGAAACCTTAGTACCCGTTCAAGAATCCACATCGGACATATAGTATTCTTTGCCGATGGAGATTTCTTGAATTATCCAATTTCGAACAGTTTGAGAAGGCACAAGTCTATATTGCAGTTAATATCTCTTCGCTTAATTTGTTACACCTCTTGGATATTCTGTGTGACAGATCCCATTGTTCTCTGTTTACATACTATACGGGTGTAGCAACGATACCTAGTCTATGTCGTGTACTTGGAGAACTATGGGAAGATGTTGTCGGATTCCATTAGAGATGAACGAAGCGATAATAGATGTTTTCTACTATATAGAATGTGCATTCCTGAATGGGATATGACCACCTACCAAAATAGGAAGGAGTTGACGGCATAGTTTGCATGATGCTTGGTACATGACATTGATAAATATGTGATCTTATAGGCTATCAATTATGGACAAGAATTGGATGACAATTAGGCATAAGTTGGATTCGAAATACATTGATGGGGTCAAATATTTTGTCAATTTTGCCGTGGAACGTTTGAGTCGAGATGGAAAAATTTGATGTCCATGTAGGAATTGTATTAATGCAGAATGACATGATGATGAAACTGTGAAAAATCATTTGTACGTGAAAGGGATCATGACCTCTTACACGATGTGGGTACACCATGGGGAACCCGTTCCTTTGAATGCCACCCAATTTTTTGTAGATGATGATGATGATGATACTGATGCTGATAGTGTCGAGAATGATATGACCGACAGTGAAGATGATCGAGACGAAATACCCGAAATGTTGGAAGATGTTGGTCGGGGAAATTTCACGGATAATGATTTAAGGGTGTTTATGCTGGAGAAACATGTGAGGGTGTTGATAGTGAGGAAGTTCAAACTTTTGAAAAATTACTGAAAGCTGCTCAACATGTTTTGTATTTTGGTTGCAAAAATATACCCTATTGTCATTCTTGGTTAAGTTGTTTCATTTGAAGGTATTGAACTAGTGGAGCAATAAGTCATTAACACTAATGTTAAAGCTATTGACAGACCTTTTACTAGAAGGTTATATTCTTCCAATGTCTGTCTATGATGCTAAAAAATTCTTACGAGCTTTGGGATTGGGATACGTGTCTATTCATGCATGTAGGTACGATTGTATGCTACTTTGGAAGGAGAATGAAAAATTGGATAAGTGTACAGTATGTGGGGAGTCAAGATATCAGCTAAATGATGGTAAAGGTAAGAAGATACCTCATGAGATCTTGAGATACTTTTCATTGAAACCGAGGTTATAGAGATTGTTTATGTTGAGGAAGACGGCTATAGATATGAGGTGACACCAAGAGAAGTGAGTGGATGATGAGAATTATTCAAGGCATCCTAGTGATTCTAAAGAATGGAAAGACTTTGATAAACAATATCCTGATTTCGCTCGGACCGCTCGTATTATTAGGCTTGGATTGACTACTGTTGGTTTTAACCCTTTTGGAAACATGAGCAACTCTTACAGTGTGTGGCCTGTGATCTTGATGCCTTACAACATGCCTCCCTGGAAATGTATGAGTGATCCATTCTTCATGATGTCATTGCTTATTCCAGNGTGCCTTATAACATGCCTCCCTGGAAATGTATGAGCGATCCATTCTTCATGATGTCATTGCTTATTCCAGGACCACAAGCACCCAGGAAGGAGATTGACATATACTTGTGCCAATTAATTGATGAGTTGAAAGAATTCTGGGATGGTGTTGTAACTTTTGATGCCTGTAACAAACAAATATTTCAAATGCGTGCAGCTATTATGTGGACCATAAATGATTTTCCTGCTTATGGTAACCTATCTGGATGGAGTAAAAAAGGTTACAAGGCATGCCCCATTTGTAATTTTGATACATTATCACAACCATTAAGAAGCAAAATAGGCTACACAGGCTATTGTTGTTACTTGCCGCAAGATCACACCTGGCGACGAAGTAAATTATTTAATGGTAAGATTGAGAAAAAAATCAAAACCTTGTGAGTTATCGGGGCAAAAGATTTTAGATCAATTGGAGTGTTTATCAAATGTGCAATTTGGGAAACATGCAAACAATCGAAAAAGAAAGCGGTCATCTGAGGAACTTAATTAGACAAAGAAGAGCATTTTGTTTTAGTTACCGTATAGGCATGTGCTTCAGATTCGACACAATCTTGATGTCATGCACATAGAGAAGNAAGATTTTAGATCAATTGGAGTGTTTATCAAATGTGCAATTCGGGAAACATGCAAACAATCGAAAAAGAAAGCGGTCATCTGAGGAACTTAATTAGACAAAGAAGAACATTTTGTTTTAGTTACCGTATAGGCATGTGCTTCAGATTCGACACAATCTTGATGTCATGCACATAGAGAAGAATATATTTGATCATTTTCTTGGCACGTTGTTGAGTATTGATGGAAAGAATAATGACACAAATAATGCTCGTCTAGATTTAGAGGACCTAAATATCAGAAAAGAATTGCACTTCCAAAAGAATGGGGAGTCATAAGTAAAACCAGCTGCATGGTACATTTTGTCTCCAAAAGAAAGACAAGGGTTCTGTGAATTTTTGAAATCAGTTAAGTATCTAGATGGATATGTGCTTGGTTGGTTCCGTTGTNTGACACAAATAATGCTCGTCTAGATTTAGAGGACCTAAATATCAGAAAAAAATTGCACTTCCAAAAGAATGGGGAGTCATAAGTAAAACCAGCTGCATGGTACATTTTGTCTCCAAAAGAAAGACAAGGGTTCTGTGAATTTTTGAAATCAGTTAAGTATCTAGATGGATATGTGCTTGGTTGGTTCCGTTGTAATTCCCTAAACTCTAAACATCACCCTTAATGTGTATATGACTTATAAGTGAAAGGGAGTATCACTCTCCCTTGGAATGATGTCAAAAGAAAAGGTAACATAATAGTGGATAAATGAGGTGTAAAATATATGTGTGTGTGAACAAAAATGCTTCCCATGCGCAGAGAGACTTTTGCTTGTCGTGTTTACTTGGAATTATATTCCAAGGTCATCTCCTTAGAGAAGGAGGTGAATCACGTTAAAGGTGATTTTAGTAAAAAAATAAAGTGTAAAATCTTTTGTTTTTGAAGTTTGGTTTGTGATTTTGTCTTAATGAAATTGAAATGGGAAACAAGTGTTGGCTAATCCAAAAGGTTCACTCCAATGGAAATGCCAATTCAACTCGAAACCTTTCTCCAATGGTGCATAGATGAACGATTGATTCGTGGGAAGTTAGAGACGAGATGGAAGTGAGGATCCAAACATAATCCATGACAAGTCTATGCGATATCAAAGACTCCCAACAATGTCCGCACTCAACCTAGTCAAACCAAACCATCGTACACCGAGGGGAAGAAAGAAGATGAGTTGAAATGGCATACCCAAGAGGANGCATAATCCATGACAAGTCTATGCGATATCAAAGACTCCCAACAATGTCCGCACTCAACCTAGTTAAACCAAACCATCGTACACCGAGGGGAAGAAAGAAGATGAGTTGAAATGGCATACCCAAGAGGAGATCTCCCTTGGATTAGCCAACCTAGAGACTTAACTACTCATGCTTAAACAAAAGACAATAATGTAATGTAAAGACATTGTAGAACAATGAAGATTTTAGCTAAATTAATGCCAGAAAATATAAACTAAAAGAGAATACATTTAATACCCATTTTAAAACAAAGGAATGAGGAACTTGAATGCATTAATGGTGAAAGCTTGAATGAAAGACTAAACTTGAAAGCAACTTACAATAAATGGCATTAAAGACTTCAAACAAAGCTTAGAAGGTTCTTACAAGAAATTACAAGGCAATGTGCTGAAGAAAATGCAAAAACTTAACTTCTCTCTAACACTATTCATCTTCTTCCTTAGACTCTCTCTCTCTATATTACAATCTCCCATGCATAATTATGAATAACGGAGTCTTGAGCTTCCAAAAAATGTCCATGGAGTGTCCCCTTAGCTGTGTGATGTGATTTCCATCTATAGGGGCTGAAAGGGATGGGTTGGCGCAGGCAAGTGCATGCTTTGCTTACACACTCAACATCTTCTCTCTCCCCTCTCCTCATTAATGCCCAAAAGTTCAATGTAGGTTGAGGAAGGGATGTCCAGTGTGTAGGGAGTGTCAGGGACAAGTGAGAGTGTGCTTGGTGAGACCCCCATGGTTGCAGAGCTTGACATGCAAAATCTGGCAATTTTCAATAAAACTTACTGGTAGGTCGATGGAAACCTACCGATAGGTTTCACTCCAGTGGGCACAACCTATCGGTAGATTTGCCTGTAGGTGCAGGTCNCCCATGGAGTGTCCCCTTAGCTGTGTGATGTGATTTCCATCTATAGGGGCTGAAAGGGATGGGTTGGTGCAGGCAAGTGCATGCTTTGCTTACACACTCAACATCTTCTCTCTCCCCTCTCCTCATTAATGCCCAAAAGTTCAATGTAGGTTGAGGAAGGGATGTCCAGTGTGTAGGGAGTGTCAGGGACAAGTGAGAGTGTGCTTGGTGAGACCCCCATGGTTGCAGAGCTTGACATGCAAAATCTGGCAATTTTCAATAAAACTTACTGGTAGGTCGATGGAAACCTACCGATAGGTTTCACTCCAGTGGGCACAACCTATCGGTAGATTTGCCTGTAGGTGCAGGTCCAGTAGCTAAAACCTATCGGTATGGCCTACTGGTAGGTTTTCCCTTATTTTGTTGATTTCTTGGTTTCTTCACCTCCTGAGCTTTCGCCAAGCCATCCCTTCATCTTCATTCATCTTAAAAACTATGAGAAGGCATAATAAGCATCATTTATCACCTTTTATCTGCAAATATATTGAAATTCCATAAATAGCACAAACAATGCATTACCACTCACTTTAACCATACAAGCTAGCACAAAAGGGATGTAGATGCGCTTGGAAAATGAATTTTTTTGTGCTAATCACACCCCCCAACTTGTGTTTTGCTAGTTCCTAGCAAAATTTATTTTCAAAACAAAATAAACAAGTATAACCTTGCAACAATCCATTTCCACAAATCATCCATCAAACACTCAAAATACAAAAATCATAATGCAATTAATGTAATAAACATGGCACAGATGGAACAAAAATTGTGGTATTTCATTAATGTGGTTCAAGATTGGAGTACATGGAGTCAGACATCAAAAAGAGACAAAATGGCCTAAAACCTAAGGACTCTTGGCTAGTTACTCCACTCCAAAGTATGTACAATCCAAAACAAAAAAGAAAAGACAAAAACTACAACACCCTACTCCTCATCTCCCTCATCATCATCACCCTCATTAGAGTCACTCTCTCCTTCCTTATCCTCAGTGTCTTCATCATCATTTCCCACTTCAACCACTGTGGAGGCAAAGAGGACAGAATGAGTAACTCCGTCGTCATCACCGAAATACCATGCATCGTCACCTCTAATGCATTGAGGCGCTGAGGTATTGAGCGCTTTGATGTAGAAGAAGATGGGGAAAACACAGACGGCCCAGGAGTTGAAGATCCCGGGATAGAANTATATATGTATATAGATATATAGTAAATAATTGTGGTAAAAAAAATGTGGATATATGTAGTGATGTGTGTTTGAATTTGGTAGAATGAAAAAGTAGAGATTTAAATGTTAGTGGAAATAATAGTTGAAATTTGATTTTAATAAGTGAAAATATGAAATTTTAGGTCCTAGAACTTGTATTAAATAGGTTTGGTGTAGAAATATGTGTTGGAGAGGTTTGGGATGGACTTGGTTGGCTTAGGAATGGATTGGAAATGGAAAAGGGACGAAGACAAGCTGTGAACAGTGCACGTGAACAGTGCACTACTGGAACTTCAAATGCGATTTCGACCTTGATGCAGTCAATAGCTCTCAAAACTCAAAACATGAAAGTTTTAGAGCTCTTTCTTATCATCCCATAGCATCTTGAATCATCTCAATCGGAGCTCGGATGAGAGAGTTATGCCCAGATAATGATGGATTGTTTTGACAGCCCAATTAGCTTGAACAATGTATGTTAACAGTGCACTACTGCAACTTCAAGCCTGATTTAGACCTTGATGCAGTCAATATCTATCAAAACTCAAAACATGAAAGTTTTAGAGATCTTTCGTATCATTCCATAGCATTTTGCATCATCTCAATCGGAGCTTGGATGAGAGAGTTATGCTCAGATAACGAAACGATGTCGAAATAGTCCAATTAGCTTCATTTTGCATTTAATGTTTCTATTTGCATCTTAAATCAAAATATAAGAATAATGAGTACTTTTCAAATAAGTATAAAAGGATTTAAGAAACACCTTTTATCACATTTTATTTACAAACATCGCAAAATTTCATTAATAGCTGATTCATATGAGTAAAATAGAAATTTTAGTGTTTTGGGTGTACGTTGACTTGAATTTTGAGATAAATCATAAAAATAAATATTTTTAGGTTAAAATAACATTAAAAATGAATCCAGAACGTCGACAAACCTTAGGGTAGTCATATGAATCAAATTGGAGATTCTCAGTGGCAAAACCGTAAATTTGGAGAAACCTAATACAACTTGTGAATAGTGTTTTCAGGGTTGCTATGTTTTAAACTCATTTTCATCTCATTTGCTCTCATTTCCTTCACTCCCCTCACACCCCCACACCTCTTGGAACCCTAGAGAGCATTAGAGAAGAAGAAAGGAAGGAAAAAAATAAGAGATTCAAGGGTGATTCAAGATCAAATATTCTTGTTCTTCACACCAAAGCTAAGGATTCAAGGTAGAGATTTTCTCTCATTCACTTACANTAAGAGATTTAAAGGTGATTCAAGATCAAATATTCTTGTTCTTCACACCAAAGCTAAGGATTCAAGNGATTCAAGATCAAATATTCTTGTTCTTCACACCGAAGCTAAGGACTCAAGGTAGGAGTTTTCTTTCATTCACTTACATTGAGGCTAGGCAATTTATATATGTTTGTTTTGGCTATCAATGGTATATATATGCTATGGAATCATCCTCTCTTAAGGTTTTTGCAAAGATTACATGTTTTGAACAAAGTAGGGTTTAATACCCATAAAATCTCATTTCTAGTTTAAAACCCTAATTTTTGGAGAGTGGTGTATTTTCTTCCTAAATGCTTTCTTTATTGTGGATTTCGAAACCTTAGTGNAATTTTTGGAGAGTGATGTATTTCCTTCCTAAATGCTTTCTTTATTATGGATTTCGAAACCTTAGTGCTTTGTGTTGGGTAGAAAAATGATGTTATTGTGATCTCATGTATTTTCTTAGTTGGTTGTGGAATTGTTATATGATATATTTTGAAGATTTTGGATAGATGCTTGTAAATTGAGATAAATGTTGGAATTTTATACTTGGTTGGGTTGTTTGTGATGCACATGAGTGAGAGGTTCCTTGTAAGGATGCTCACCCCTTCCCAAGAGGTTCC
>CAUOFW020008947.1:199826-210848 GCA_963454935.2 Ilex paraguariensis
TTGTAAGGATGCTCACCCCTTCCCAAGAGGTTCCCGGTAAGGATGCTTAGGAAATATTGTAGTGATTGGTGAGATGTTCCATGTAAGGATGCCCATCTATTTTCAAGAGGTTCCCGGTAAGGATGCTTGAGAATCAAAGGTGACCTAAAGGGGGGGGGAGGTTACCACAAAGTATGCCACCTACCGAAAGAATTGTTGGGAATTGGTTATGGCAATTAATGGTTATTATTTGTATGTGGTGCTCGTTTATTCATTTAAGTAATGTTTTTAAATAAACTTGAGATCCTTTTTAAATGTCACTGCTTTATTTCAAATTATGTATCGATGTTATGTTAAAATTGAGATCAATCGTTTTAAATGCTTTTCTAAACCTTGTATGGGTTGGAGAGAATTTTTCTACAGAGCTTCGTGCTCACCCCCTATCGCTAATGTTTTTCAGATTACCCGCTTGAGGAGGAGGACGTAAGGGTCGAGGAGCCCGCTACTTGGGAGACTCCACTGGACGGGAGTGTGGATCCCGAGGTGGACGCATAGAGCGACCTCCTTTCCTTTTGTACTAGACTAGGACATTCTTTTGGAACATTGTGTAGTCTAGCTTCTTTTGTTTATTCCGCTGCGCTTCTTTAATTAATTTTTGAGATGTAATAGCCATGACTTGGGCTTATTATTATGGATAATGTTGTAAATATTCGTGGATGACAAATGAAGTCTTGTTTCTTAAGGGATTATATTAGTGCTCTCATGATATGAATGATTTTAGAATGTAATGCCGTCCAAGGTGTGTTTTGGGTCGTTACAATGGCCTAACATCATTTCTAAAAAATGTAAGGTAAGGTACTTCTACCATTGAGGTACAATCAACTAATCAACTCATTCACACTAGGTAAAGCAAAAATGATGAGATTATTGAAAGAGATTAAATTTGAAATAATAATATTTTGAGTAAATGTATTATAACCCTCCAACAAAGAATGACACCAAACTCAGATAGGTCGTACATTCATCTCCACTATAGATATCAAGCTTTTTAAGATGTGCATCTCATTCAATAAATCACAAAAATAACACTATCATGGTGTACATAAAATTGAGTTTCAAAAGAAAACATGAATATGATATTCAAACATAGAATAAACTCCTAAAGAATGCTAAAATGCACATAACTCAAGATTCAGGTTGAATAATAAAAAATCTCATCTTAATTAAGAGATAATCATACAGTCCAAATCAGATGTTTTGTTTAAAATTTTTAATTTTTTTTAAAGTATGGATATGGTAGTTGCACATGATGGTTATGGTAGTGTACCCTTAGCCCCTAACTTAACTCATGTATTGTCCTCAATACAACATAGTCATGCAATGAGAAAAATGGAGACAATAAAAGAAAGAAAACAGTTGGCAATGAGCTCTAAAAAGAAAACCACTAGTTGCAAAACAACGAAATAAATTACACAAAAAGAAATAAGCATAACAAACTAATAAAATCATCCAAAAAAATAAAATAAAACACCAACAAAAAATAAAACAATCTAGGATATGCTCATATCCCCAACTTAGACCCAAGACTATGCTTAATGAATTATATTAACCTGATACTGCAAACAAAAAATGGGAACAAAGTAAAAGGGTGTATGCAAATCTAAAAAAATAAAAATCAATAAAATACAAAAAATAATAAAAATTATTCTAACTACTAAGTACAAAGAAAAGATACAATCTCACAATCAATTTGGCTTAAATTTGGATTTGAATATGCACCAATTTATTTTTAATGGCTTATAAATATGGTGTGTAAGCAACTCCTCTAATGTAATTATCCACTCATACACCCGACATACCTTTGGAACATTCAACAAAAGAGATATACATGTATATATACATTTTTATGCAAATCCAACATTGAAGTAGAGAATGGATCCTTGTCAATTATAGCACTCAACTCAACTTTTATACTTTCACCAAGCTTGGATATAAAAATCTCATTATTACTTCTTGATAATGAAAGGTCATAGGGTTCATTAGCCTTTTGTGTAATGAAAATTTTACTCAATTCTTCGTTGGCAAGATTATTAATAGATTCGTCCTCATATTGTAGTTCAAGAATATAATCACTCTCACTACATTGATCATGCTCAACTTCTTGTTCTTGGGTCAAATTACTAACTAACATGGTCAATGTGTTGAGAATGTCTTTTATCNAATCACTCTCACTACATTGATCATGCTCAACTTCTTGTTCTTGGGTCAAATTACTAACTAACATGGTCAATGTGTTGAGAATGTCTTTTATCTCTTCAAAATTTTTTGCTTGTTTGGGCATTGATAGTTAGTTGGGTTCACAAAAATTTATTCATAATATTCTTCTAACTCTTCTATTGTGAGTCATGGTATGAGGGATATTGGAGAGGCTCTTGTAGTGGCGTGAGATGTGATGGTACTTGATAATGTTTGTTCCCTCAACTAAAATTTGGATATGAAGTTTCAAAGCAATGATTGAGGTAAAGTTATTAAGGATTCAGTATTTTATTTAGCTGGTGGTCACAATAAAAGTTTTGAACCATTCCTTTTGCTAATGATGTGTTTATACTCCTCACTTGTCTCACATGTATACTCCATAAATGAAGTATTTGACACCATATAAAAAGAATTTGAAAATATAAAAAATTATTTACAAAGAAAATAATTTTTTTTTCCAATAATTTACAGCAAACAAAATGTACCTGGGCTCATGATGAAAATTACAAGACTTACCTACCATTAATCCGAATCACCTTTTAAATTTTTATGCTTGCTTTCCCTGGCAACGGCGCAAAAAATGCTTGTTTCCCAAAAGTGATGAAATAATAACTGCTTCCCAAGTGTAGGAAATTATTGAATGGTAACTCGGTCGATTACCAATGCCGTCTCTTCAGGGCAAACGAGGACAAATTTGAATGTTAATGAAATTAAAACAAAAATAAAAATATTTTAATTTTTGAAGAATTGTTATAATTGAATAAAACTGAGAAACAATATTAAAACAAACAGGATAATATTTAGAGTTCATCTCACCGTAAATAGGAATTTTNAATATTTTAATTTTTGAAGAATTGTTATAATTGAATAAAACTGAGAAACAATATTAAAACAAACAGGATAGTATTTAGAGTTCATCTCACCGTAAATAGGAATTTTGACCTATTCTTATAACTCATCTAAGGTTGTAATCAAATGTACCTGGAAGAAAAACGTTCAATGAAAAAAAAAAAGTTTAAAAAATATGTATTTTAACTAATTGAATTAATACATGAAAGATTTCTAATCATGTTGATTGTAGTGATTGCAAGAATTACTCGTGCCAAAATTAATTGTTTGTGAATAAGTAGAGAGACATATCAACTATATTTTCAAAAGTGATTTATTCAATCAACAAAAATAATTTTAACATTGAAAACCCTAGTTAGGTCAAACTACTCATTCACGAATGATAATCCCTCATCCGATTATACCAAAAATTAACCTACTTAAACGTAACCTAAATCAAATTAAAAGAAAAAATAAAAAGCATAACGAGTAAAGAGAAAATGAAACTATATTGAAAATAGAATTTAAAACTAATACTTCATATCTAAAGCAAAAATGAAAAATTAATGTTAAGAACAAGGAATTTAACATACTTCTTAATGAAACTAAAAAATAAAACATAAAGGCAAAACTAATCTATGTTTGCTGAAGAAGAAAAACCTTGGGAGAAAAAAGATGAAGAAGGCGACATGGAGGTAGACCCTTCTCGCCTCCTAGAGAACGTCTCAAGCCAAACTCCCTTTTTTCTCTACATAATTCGGTATTTAAAGGGAAACATGTGAGTCTGTGTGTGAGAGAGAGACAAAGAGAGAGAGAGAGAGAGAGAGAGATACAACTGATTTAGAGATCCTCTTTTCCTTGTAGTCTATCTCTTATTTCTAGAAATANGAGAGAGAGAGAGAGAGAGAGAGAGAGATACAGCTGATTTAGAGATCCTCTTTTCCTTGTAGTCTATCTCTTATTTCTAGAAAATCTCTGAAAATATCTCCTGAAAAATCTCAAAAATTTGGCCAGTTAAAATCCTTTTCCTATTTTTTCTCTTTCTCCTCCAATAAAGCCTTGAAAATCTTGGAAGACATACTTCAAGATTTAGCCAGTCAATCCTTTCCAAATTGGACTCCCCTATCGGCTCAACTTCTCTTTTTCTAAATTCTTGCTGCAATATACCTGGTTTAAAGTCTGACTCGCCTAGCTCACTTGCTAAGTTTTCTAAGGCATCAAAATTAATGTAAAATATCATCTTTACATCTAATTACCTGCAAGCAAACAAATTCCTCTTTAACACACAAACTAAACTAAAACTAAACATATGACTAATAAACAAATCTAAGATGAATGGTTTGAGATATAAATCATGCAATATTATGTACTCATTAGTAAACACTAACTAAAGGAGAGAACTTGTTTAGCACTGTCATGCTGTATCTATAGGTTCTCAAGCATATTGGGCAAATTATTCTTACATATGTTACATATTTGTATTTGCGTGATGTTAACATGGATATGCCCTAATCTTATCTTGGGGTTTTCTATACCTGTGATTATCTTATGTATTTCTTTCCTATTATGCTTTTCACGATGTATTGATTTTAGTGGTGATGTGAAGGACTATAATCTTTAAGCTACATCTACAAGCTAGCTCTTGTACTTAGAGATTAGCGACTTATACACTAGTGTTGAGATTTATTAAACAATTCATTTTGCTGAACGGTTTGTGGGTTGTAATCTTAATTTCTTGCTTGTATATTTTTCATGAAATTGCCAAAGGGGGAGATTGTTAGATCATCTATTTGTAATTGGCTAATTTCATGAAGTTCATGAAGATCTGAAAGTGTCAAATGAAAGGAGGAGATCATACGAAAAAGCTACATCAAAAGCACTCTGTATGTACTTTCTTGCTTAGGATAAGGTAATGACCTAGAGACTTAAGATGATCCTCTTGTTTAATAGACTTGGGAGGATTAGTCTTAAAAATGGAATTGGTAATTGATCCGAGTATGACTCCTATGTGTTCTTTAAAGAAAAGCATTTCTAAACCTCTTGTGCATTTTGAAAATATAGATTTGAGAACAATACCTTTTAGTGCTCAAGAAGACAAGTTTTTTTACTTAGTTTTAGGCATTAAAAACTAGTAAGGACCACCCTATATTTGCTAGCCTTTGCTAAAGTGGTCTCTTAATGACTTAGGAAAAAAAATCAGCCAAAGGCAAATGGAAGAAAAACAGGACTCGCCCTTTCGTGCCACTCTAGCGATCTCAGAGGTTGCCCGAGCAGTCCCTCGGTTGCTTGGGCGGTCTTGCACTCCTAGGCTGGTTTGAAATTTGTTTTTCATTCCAGTAACCACCATCCTCTAGCTGCCCATCCACTACTCAAGCGATCGTTTACAAAACTGTATTTTTTAGTCCCAAGATTAACCCTATTTTGAACTTGTAAATAAAGGAAGCCTTTCCCAACCTATGGTATCTCTTTTGTGAGTTAAACCTTATAGATCTCACCATAATCCTAGATCCCTAAATCCAAAAGCTACCATCTTGTGAGTCTTATCCAACTTCACACCTTGGAGAAGAAGTGCTTACACGGTTGAAGGCCAAACCTATTGGAAGTATGTATACAGAGGATCTTAGCAGAGAAGATCACTTAAGGCCTAGAGGATCCATTGCGGTGGAGAACCCAAGTGAAGCTATCCAAGATATTGGTGGGTGTATCCAACAGAGAGGCTTATTGAAGGAAATGATCGTCTAACCATAGTATTGGTTGAGTTATAAGACTTGAGTACTTGTAAGCTGAATTTAGGATAATGGATTAGGCTTTGGTGAAACCTAGAGAGGGTCCTGTGGTTTTTTCGAGGAGGGTTTCTGCATCCACAAATTGCGTGTTAATCTTTGTTATTTTAATATACACTTGCAATGTGAGCACACATGTGCACTATGTATTTGGTTGAATTATTGTTTGAATATCTTTATGATCCATAGTTATGTATCAAGGGTTTGTGTCTTTGGTTGGGATTCCCATGAGAGATTGAGTGTTTTTTATAAAATTAAATCACTAATCTTCATGGTTTCAAGGGGTTATTGTGGTTTAAAGGGGGTTCTCACTATTAATTGATCAATCTTTGTGAGAAGAGGTAATTGTGGTAGTAATATATTTAATTTGGTGTTTGTCTAAGTTTAAAGTTTAAAACCTATTCATCCCCTCTAGGTAGTGTCGTGCAATCTAAGTGTGCAATCATAAGGGAAGATCTGCTTAATATTTTCCTCTCCTAGAACAACAATTGGTGTCAGAGTATAGTTGCCCCGAGTTGCATAGGCACATTGTAGGCATGTCTGGTTTTTGCTTACATACCTAGCTTTTGCTTCCTAGAGATCTGTTGTTACTACTAGTTAGTTTCTAATGAAGTCTCAAAAGGAAGGAGGCTCAATTGCATGACCAACTTTCTTTGATGGTTTGCACTTTGCATATTGGAAAGCTCGCATAAAAGCATTTTTAAAAGCGATAGTCAAGAGAGTTTGGCTATGTGTGCAAGAGGCTTGGTGCCTTCCCATCGCCACCACTCCAATTGATGGTGATGAAATATTGGCTAAAATTAAATCCTCAAATTCATAGACAAAATTTGAAATTGGATCGATAGGGGTGAAACTCTAAAGGCTTGAATGTGATATTTAATATCGTAACACCAAATGAGTTTCAGAGGATAGCAAACAATGTAACCTCCAAAGAGGCATGGGATATTCTTGTGCTATCCCATGATGGGACTTCCCTAGTTAAGATGTCTTGTCTCTAAAGGTATAACTCACCATTTGAAGTGTCAAGGATGTGAGAGGAAGAAACATTTAGCGAATTTTATGCTAAGTTGTGTGATATTGTTAATTCTTCCTTTCATGCCATTAAATGAAAAATCTTGAGATCTCTTCCGAAAAGATTTCATGCTAAAGTTACCTCATTAGAAATGAGTGTTAACATGGCATTGGTTCCGTTGAAAGACCTAGTACAGTGAATTTTGATGTTCGAGATGAATCTCTTACCACCAATGAAAGTAAAGGGGGTTTCATGGAGCACATTGAAAAAAAAAAGAGAAATCGGAGTTGCTCTGATTGGGAATAGAGGGCATAATATATCTTGCTAGAAATCCAAAATATATTTTAAGGCTAATGGTGTTGAGTCCTCAAAGTCAAAAGGAAAGCCAAGTAGAACCAAAACTCTTAAGGAGGGAAAAGATAGAGGGGACAAAACTTCTTGATAAGAAGGGGTAAGGTGTCCAATGCTACGAATGTCATGGTTTTGGACATGTGGTTGTGGAATGTCGTAATGTAAAGAAAAAGAACATGCCTGATGAGTGGGTTTTATATCTATGAATTGAGAATTTTAGGCTTAATGAAATTGCAAGTTTTCAATTATTTTATGTTCATTTTTATTTTTTTTGTGTGTTTTAATGTTATTTTGTAGGGATGATTGTGACACCCCAAAATCCGGGGGTCCGTTGACTACCCATCAACCTGTGGAATGCCCGTGGATACCGAGTAACTCGATATCTCAATGTTATGCCCCATTTACCGGGGTCCATCATTTATTAAAAATTTGGGCAAAGTCTCATTTGTACGGGGAGCTCTACCCAAAGCCCAACTTGTGCAAAGTATTTTCACATGACCCATCCGAGACCCAATATAAAACATTGACCACACTGGGTCCTTTTATAAATAAACATTGGCCACACTGGGTCCAATCATCCATATTTATATCAAAACATGCAAGGTTAGTTTAACAATATTCCATATAAATTCTATTACAATTAAAATATTACATGCTTAAAACATTATTTCCACAAATATTTTACATTAACACAAAATAAAGCCACATTCGGCATTCTTCAAACATGAGGGTCCAAATTGGAGCCATCCATCGGTGTATCTCTCCCACCTGAAATATTTCCCATATAGGGTGAGCCAACGCTCAGTAGAAAAACTCCTAAAGAGGCTACTCCCCATCTAAAATGCGTGTGCAATGCGCACATGCCATAAACAACTTCTTCCATTACAAATAAGAATACATTATTCAAGATAGAATCTCATGATGTCATGCCAAGTAATGAGACGAAACTCACTCGTGCATGCTATCCCGAGCCCACACCGACTCCCACAACACAGTGCGACGCATATGTGTAAAATAAATGTCTTTGATGAAATACATCCAAAGATCATTTTGAAATCAACCATATGTCATAAAACCAATTCATTCTTGGATGTTTCCCATCAAATGAATAATTTATATATTAAAATCATGTGCCTTTATTGGGTATCGGATTCAGGAATCGCACCTCCGGCTCCGTACACCGTTACACTTTTCTAGAATTTCACTGCCGGTTAGTGTATGAACCAAGCGGCCGGGGTTTTTACCCGAGGGAGTGTCTAGCCCTACTTGTTATACCCGACACAAGTTTTCTTATGCATGTTACCGTGCGACTCCGTAGGACGTTCCATCCCACTTTCCCGAGCCCACCATCAAGCACCAATGATGGTGTTGATCACCCCATGCAATCATACACCCATACTCATGCATGTAGCCATGAATGTGATGCTATGTCATGCCCAATGTGCAATGTTGCCAAATGAGCTAGATCAACTACATATATCCATAATCCCATGGCAATTCATATCATAAGCATATAAATTTCATGAATCATTACAATGTCAATAGATAAACAACACATATCAACATTTGTTCCCAAGACATTCTCTAAGCATGTTATACATTGTCATGTCATAAAAATCTTAATTCACACTTAGGCATTTTAGTAAACACCTGCTAGGCAACAATCATGTAAGCACACAATATTGCCCCCACACACATCAAATATTATCAAGTATCAAGGAATTATTTATGAAACTCTCACATATCAAATTTAACTAGAACTTTGTCCATACTTAATTCACCATTTCCATGACTATTGGTAAGTCATAAAACATTTTATACCACTAACCATTTCATATTGGTATTTTAGATTAAGAATTGACCCAAATAAAAGAAACCCTACACATTACATATAACATTTTAAATAGGAATGAACCAAGGTAGGAGAATCCCTACCCCTTGGAGTGTAACACAATTGGAAGAAAGCTCAAGAACACCCTAAAAGCTCCAAAAATCTTGATTTCCCAAATCTCTAACTTTGGATCTTTGGAGAAAATTTTTGTTTTTGGTACCCACATGTAGCCCTCATCGCATAGATCGACTTTAATTTTTGGCCCGACGAATTCCGACCAACGGAACTCCGAGGATCGGCGGAAGAAAGTTTGAAGAATTGATTTTTTTTCTCCTCTTTGCTCTTGGCCGGCTGCTCATAGCTGAATGGGAGATATTTTTCTCCCAAAAATCTGATTTAAGAGGATATTTATAGGCATAAACGAGTGGTCCACATCGCACTGCCTATTTCCGACTTATGGGTTCGTTTTTCGTCCCGAAACGATTCATTATATCTCGGATTAAGTTCAAATAAATTTTATTGGAACTTTAACTTAATTTTAAGGAAATTTTATAAATTTCATTTTTGGGGACATTTAAAAGTTTGTTCGTCACTCAAATCATCTCGAAATACGTGCAAAATTTGACTATCTTGGAATTCGACAAAAATTGACAGGGCAGCTCGATTTCGCGATATGAATCCAACGGTGAGGTCCATTGTCCCATCCGAGCTATATAAAAATATGTATTTTAAATATGCATTAGGATGACAAATTATCATTTTACCCTTTTTAAGAAAAATTTCAAAATTTTCTCGGATTTCACAATGATCATTTAGAAGGAATCATGATCATTTGGGAGGAAACAATGTCAAAATTGGAGCCTAAGTGATGAATTTTTGAAGAGGAAGCTAAAAGGCATTGTAATGGAGTATTTATAGCGTAAATAATGGATTTTAGGGCCTTGCAACTAAGTGTAGATGAGTGGTGAATAGATGAACACATTACATGAGGATTTGGAGGCTTAAAAGTGAAAGAAATCAAGGAGGTATTGGTGTTTGGTAACATAGACATTAGCACCCACACTATTTTGTATCAGTACCTCGGTTATCCACTTTTTGACCATGATCCACTTTGAATCTGACAAAGTACAAAACATCAAAGTTGTAGATCTGGATGTCTTCTATCTTGTTGCAAAATTTCTGCTCAATCGGAAAGTTTTTATCAAAAGTTATGATAATTCTACAAAAATTGGTCCAGTGCAGGCAGCCTACCAGGGAGCGCGCTCCTGTGCCAAAACTGGTGCCCCAGCGCCAACCTACTGTCCAAAATGGCGCCCCTGTGCCATTATGGTCATCCCCACGCTTGTGTTGGTCCGTGATGCAAATTTTATCTTGTTTTTGACCCAAAATTGGACTCGGAAGGTACATATATGCTTGGGTATATGTGGAGATAAAATATTCTGACTTTTGAGGGCTGAAAACATCTGGAAAAACCAAGGAATTGGAAGAAAATAGAAGACAAGAATCGAAAGAATCGACACGAAGAAGATTGGTCTTGAAAGCTAGAAAATGATTGGAGATTGCACCTAAGTTTTCATTCTTTTCTCTTACTTTTATTTCTTGATTTTCTAAGATGTTATTTAATTTTAGAATGATGTTTTTTAATTAATTTATGAACTAATTTTCTATTTAGATTGCAATGGAACCTTATGTCTAGTTAAATTAATCTACTCTCGTTTCTAGTTCTTATTGATCTTATATGAGTTGTTTGTCATATTTTGTAATTAACATATGATTGTGTGGCCAACAATTAGTTTGATAACCTAGATGAAATTGGGAGATGAATTCTAGGTTTAGATCTGAATATGATGACATGCGTCTGGTTAATTATTCTTAGGATTGAATTGCTGGGTTTGTGTATAGAATGAGAATATACCTATATGCCATGTGTAACTTTTATGAGAGTTTAAACTTAATGAATCTATTCCAACTTATTTTGCATA